>FR990042.1:47657888-47660388 GCA_905404095.1 Glaucopsyche alexis
CCTTGTTGGTCCCCCTACTCACTTCCTTACCAGCATACCTTACATTCACTCTCCTTTCACTCAGGTAGCTGCTGATCACTCGCCTCAGGTTCCCCGGACACCCAACCCCAGCCAACCTAACCTTTATGGCTGGCCACCAAGCACTGTCGAAGGCCCCCTCTATGTCCAGCGAGACCACAACAGAAATTTTCTTCTCCTCCCTCATTTTTCTGATGTGGTTCACCAACCTATAGAGGGCGTCTTCGGTGCTCCTTTGGGGCATGAAACCATACTGGTTAGGGCTAATCTTGGGCAGCAGGTAGAACCTAAGTCGGGCGACCAGCATCTTCTCGAAGATTTTGCCGAGAACAGGCAGGAGGCCGATCGGTCGATAGGCTTTTGGTACCCGATACGATTCCTTGCCCGGCTTCCTTAGCACCACCACGGTCGCCTGCTTCCACTGTTTGGGGAAGCAGGCAACAGTGAGGCACCTGTTCAGCAGCGCAAGGAACCATTCCGGGTTACATTCCACAGCGTGTTGGCAGATGTCCGACGTGAGTCCGTCCGCCCCGGGGGCCTTTTTGGGGTTGAAGGACCTTACGGCTCTCTTCAACTCCTCCATGATGAAAGGAGGGTCGTCCGGACCCGCCGGCGGTTCAGTGTCCAAGGACTCCGCCCGCCGGCGCGTCCGCCGATGTTCCTCACTTTCACCACTTTCCTGGTCCTCGGGGTAGAAAGTCTCCGCCAGCCATTCTGCGGAGCTCCGGGCGTCGAGGGTTTCACCGTCCCTCGTAAGGGGCAGATCCTCCTCCCTCCCTGTAGCTCTGCTCAACACCCTGTAGATGCCTTCCCAGACCCCCTCCCTATCCTGTTTCCGGCAAAATTCCTTCCAGCTCTCCACTTGCGCATCCTTTACTGCTTTTTCATACATCTCCTTTTGTTCCAGGTACAACCCAACGACGCGGTCTCTGCGGTCAGGTGCTGCGTTCCGGATCCTGCGTTTCCTCGTGGCAACCAGCTTCTTCATCTGCGCGAGCTCATCATTCCACCACGACAAGGTGAATTTTTGCGTGTGTTTTTTGGTCGGCATTGTGTCTCTGCATGTCTGTGTGATCGCTTGTGTGTATCTGTCTATTGCCTCCTCCAATTGTTGTGTGCTGTGTATTGTGTCCATGTCTTGTACAGTCAATTGTCTGTCCGACATCAGCTGGGTCAGTTTCTCACGAAACTGAGTCCAGTTTGCCTTCTGAGTGTTAAATATGCGTGTGGTTCGTATTATGTTCGTGCCTGTGGATTTCTGTTGTCTGATGCCGAAGGATATGCCGTTGTGGTCCGAGCTCGTGAGACCCTCCTCTACTCTCCAGTCGCCTACTCGGTTCAGCAGATCGTCGGAGCACGCTGTCACATCCACGTAACTGGAGTACCTTTTCCCCCCTCTGACTGTATCGAATGTCGGGATTTCCCCGGTGTTGAGTATGTGTACACCCATTGCTTCCAGTACAGCAGACACATCCCTCCCTCGCGGGTCTTCCTCATCGCCACCCCACCACGGGCTTTTAGCGTTTGCATCGCCTCCCAAGACCATCTTATCGGAACCTAACTCTCTTCCTATCCGCATAAGATGGTCCAGGTAGGGCCCCACAGGCTTGTCAGGCTCGAAGTAGAAGGACACTACAATCATCTCCCAGGCTTTGGTTCGGAGGGTGGCCACAACAATGTTGTTATTGCTGAGGCGTGTGTGTAGTTCGACATCCAACGTGTCGTCGAGTACTACAACACACGCCTTTACAGCACCACCCCCTTCCCCATCGCTCTGGTAGACCCTCACCCCATTGTATGTCCTCATACTCCTTGCCCCACCTATGTAGGGCTCTTGCAGCAACGCAACGCTTGCCTTACGCTTGGTGGCCTCGAGTAGTAACTCCCTTGTGGCGATTTGGCTCCGCTGGAGGTTGGCCTGCAATACTCGGTACTGGAAGTACTCACCGGAGACAACCTCAGCAATACGACACAGCAGATCTGGCTAGAGCGTCCCACCTCTTTCTCTCTACGCACTCCCTATCAAGGGCACTGTGCTCCACGCTACCTCTCTTGGCCTTAGTGCAGTTAATGCACTGAGGCACTTCTCTCCGCAGCCACTTGTCGCAAGCAGTCCTCATGTGAGGACCTGCGCAGTGACTGCATCTATCCGTCTCTTCCCTACACACCCTCTTCGTGTGCCCATACCCGAGGCAGCGGAAGCACTGCACCAGCGGACTATGGTCCTCCACTCTCACTCTGCCCATCCCTATGTGGGCATATCCTACATTCATAAATCGCTTCCACACTTGTGGGCTCACCCTAACCACTAGGTGGTTCTGTAGGGGGTTCCTTGCTTTCATCCCATACACTACTTGCACATTCCTCTCTTCCCCCTTAAGGCCTTCAAGGATGGCCGCGTTCTGATTGTTGAATGCGGTGACGAAGTCGACATTGTCGCACTTCATTACATCCTTAAAGGCCAGAAGGGGGCTTTTATTCC
>FR990042.1:47667888-47680388 GCA_905404095.1 Glaucopsyche alexis
TAGTTTCACAGTTTCACTTTGCTTCGTGCACTTCATTATCGCGTTTCGGCGCGAAACGCCCGGGCGGACGTTTGCCAAAAATTATTATTATAATAATTTCTGTTGCAATTTTTGGTGTGCTACCATACACTGCGGGAATTTACGAATATATACAACACTACCAGTGTACATATTATTAAACATATCTTAATTTATTGTATATACTTAGACTATATATGCTTTGTTATTATTACAATAACCATATATGCGTCAAGGTCATCAAATTTGCCGTTTTTTGAGCCCTCGTTTTGTTATTTACATTGGAGTTCTTAATACTACGATTAACAATTTTCCAATAAAATAAATTCTTAAACTATTTGGCTTGTTGGCCGTACTGGTAATGTTGTATCTATTCATGTTCGTCCTCGTTATATGCAACTACCGCTCGTGCTAAAGCGTCCCATTTACGCCGCACCGGGCACTCCGCGCTGAACGCGTTATGTTCTGTCTCGTCCAAACCCTCTTTCTTACAATTTATGCAGCATGCCTTACCTCCCTCCCTTCGGCTCTCGCATTGGGACTGATGGTGCACTCCGGAGCAGTGGCTGCACTTTTCTTCTGTTTCCTTGATGCAGTGTCGCCTTCCGTGTCCGTACCCTAAGCAGCGCGAGCACTGGATTAGGGGGGACTGGTCGGCAACCCTTACACGTTGCATGTTTATATACATGTACCCAGCCTGGGTAAGGCGCAGCCACAGCCCCGGGTTAGGTTAGGTTAGGTTAGGTTAGGTTAGGTTAGGTTAGGTTAGGTTAGGTTAGGTTAGGTTAGGTTAGGTTAGGTTAGGTTAGGTTAGGTTAGGTTAGGTTAGGTTAGGTTAGGTTAGGTTAGGTTAGGTTAGGTTAGGTTAGGTTAGGTTAGGTTAGGTTAGGTTAGGTTAGGTTAGGTTAGGTTAGGTTAGGTTAGGTTAGGTTAGGTTAGGTTAGGTTAGGTTAGGTTAGGTTAGGTTAGGTTAGGTTAGGTTAGGTTAGGTTAGGTTAGGTTAGGTTAGGTTAGGTTAGGTTAGGTTAGGTTAGGTTAGGTTAGGTTAGGTTAG
The DNA here is from genome assembly GCA_905404095.1 of Glaucopsyche alexis. Taxonomy (NCBI): domain Eukaryota; kingdom Metazoa; phylum Arthropoda; class Insecta; order Lepidoptera; family Lycaenidae; genus Glaucopsyche; species Glaucopsyche alexis. Next base: position 47,668,961 of record FR990042.1, read on the forward strand.
GTTAGGTTAGGTTAGGTTAGGTTAGGTTAGGTTAGGTTAGGTTAGGTTAGGTTAGGTTAGGTTAGGTTAGGTTAGGTTAGGTTAGGTTAGGTTAGGTTAGGTTAGGTTAGGTTAGGTTAGGTTAGGTTAGGTTAGGTTAGGTTAGGTTAGGTTAGGTTAGGTTAGGTTAGGTTAGGTTAGGTTAGGTTAGGTTAGGTTAGGTTAGGTTAGGTTAGGTTAGGTTAGGTTAGGTTAGGATAGGTTAGGTTAGGTTAGGTTAGGTTAGGTTAGGTTAGGTTAGGTTAGGTTAGGTTAGGTTAGGTTAGGTTAGGTTAGGTTAGGTTAGGTTAGGTTAGGTTAGGTTAGGTTAGGTTAGGTTAGGTTAGGTTAGGTTAGGTTAGGTTAGGTTAGGTTAGGTTAGGTTAGGTTAGGTTAGGTTAGGTTAGGTTAGGTTAGGTTAGGTTAGGTTAGGTTAGGTTAGGTTAGGTTAGGTTAGGTTAGGTTAGGTTAGGTTAGGTTAGGTTAGGTTAGGTTAGGTTAGGTTAGGTTAGGTTAGGTTAGGTTAGGTTAGGTTAGGTTAGGTTAGGTTAGGTTAGGTTAGGTTAGGTTAGGTTAGGTTAGGTTAGGTTAGGTTAGGTTAGGTTAGGTTAGGTTAGGTTAGGTTAGGTTAGGTTAGGTTAGGTTAGGCTAGGTTAGGTTAGGTTAGGTTAGGTTAGGTTAGGTTAGGTTAGGTTAGGTTAGGTTAGGTTAGGTTAGGTTAGGTTAGGTTAGGTTAGGTTAGGTTAGGTTAGGTTAGGTTAGGTTAGGTTAGGTTAGGTTAGGTTAGGTTAGGTTAGGTTAGGTTAGGTTAGGTTAGGTTAGGTTAGGTTAGGTTAGGTTAGGTTAGGTTAGGTTAGGTTAGGTTAGGTTAGGTTAGGTTAGGTTAGGTTAGGTTAGGTTAGGTTAGGTTAGGTTAGGTTAGGTTAGGTTAGGTTAGGTTAGGTTAGGTTAGGTTAGGTTAGGTTAGGTTAGGTCAGGTTAGGTTAGGTTAGGTTAGGTTAGGTTAGGTTAGGTTAGGTTAGGTTAGGTTAGGTTAGGTTAGGTTAGGTTAGGTTAGGTTAGGTTAGGTTAGGTTAGGTTAGGTTAGGTTAGGTTAGGTTAGGTTAGGTTAGGTTAGGTTAGGTTAGGTTAGGTTAGGTTAGGTTAGGTTAGGTTAGGTTAGGTTAGGTTAGGTTTTTTTTTTTTTTTTTTTTTTTTTTTTTTTTTTTTTTTTTTTTTTTTTTTTTTTTTTTTTTTTTTTTTTTTTTTTTTTTTTTTTTTTTTTTTTTTGCCACATTTCCCTGATTTTTATTCGAGGGCTACTTGTTTGCTTATCTATTACATTGCTTATTTATTATACTTATTTCTCTATTATATACAATAATTCTTATTCTTATTTTACTTATTTTACATTTACATTTTCTTTTGCTGTTCCTTTCGTCCTTTCTTATACAATAGTTCTTATTTCTATTATTTTATTTTTACATTTTTATTTTGCTTACTATCCCTTACTTCCTTTCTTATACAAAATCCTTATTTCTATTATATTATATTTACATTTTTGTTTCTTAGCCATTTATAACATCTTTACTTCCTTCTTTATCCTTATTACTATTACATTTATTAATTTTCTTTATTATATCTATACAGTATTCAAAAAGTTTTTCTTTACTCTTTTTATTCATAGCAATTTCCTTTATATTATTTACAGTTATTTCGCAGTTTATTTCTTGCTCTATATTATACCTTTGATATTCAAATATCGGACATTCTGTGATCAAATGGGCTACATCTTGTTGTTTTCCAGGTTCGCACGTGCACGACGGACTCTCCTTACATTTGAACCGATACAAGTATTCGGACAACCCGCCATGCCCCGTGAGGACCTGAGTTAATTCCTTGGTTATAGTTACATTTTTAAAAATTTTGTGGGCATTATATATATTTGTAGCAAACATTTTTGTAGTACCACCTGTATTTCCCTCCTGATATCTCCGGTCCCATTCGCGGAGAGTTTCCTCACGGATTCGTTTCTTCGCGTATGAGACCGGGCAGAGATCATAGTGAGGCTTAGTTTTTAATTTTAGTGCAGCCTCTTTTGCTAATACGTCTGCCCTTTCATTTCCTAGTAATCCCGCGTGCGCCTTGACCCAGAACAGTGAGATTTCTCTGTTCTGGTTCAAGGCACTCGCGATATTTCGTTTTATGTCTAAAGCCAGTCTATTTGTGCTTTCAGCGCCACACACCGCCTCGATTGCGGCCCTTGAGTCACTATATATACCAATTTTTTGTTTAGGCATTTCAAGGGCCACTCTCGAGGCCCTGTTCAGCGCCAACATTTCTGCTTGATGGTTAGGTTAGGTTAGGTTAGGTTAGGTTAGGTTAGGTTAGGTTAGGTTAGGTTAGGTTAGGTTAGGTTAGGTTAGGTTAGGTTAGGTTAGGTTAGGTTAGGTTAGGTTAGGTTAGGTTAGGTTAGGTTAGGTTAGGTTAGGTTAGGTTAGGTTAGGTTAGGTTAGGTTAGGTTAGGTTAGGTTAGGTTAGGTTAGGTTAGGTTAGGTTAGGTTAGGTTAGGTTAGGTTAGGTTAGGTTAGGTTAGGTTAGGTTAGGTTAGGTTAGGTTAGGTTAGGTTAGGTTAGGTTAGGTTAGGTTAGGTTAGGTTAGGTTAGGTTAGGTTTTTTTTTTTTTTTTTTTTTTTTTTTTTTTTTTTTTTTTTTTTTTTTTTTTTTTTTTTTTTTTTTTTTTTTTTTTTTTTTTTTTTTTTTTTTTTTTTTTTTTTTTTTTTTTTTTTTTTTTTTTTTTTTTTTTTTTTTTTTCCATCCCCCTAACAGTATCAGGGCTTGTTTTATGCTGTATTTTTTAATTCTTTGCTCTTTTCATTCTTTTTCTATTTTGTTTTACAATTGTCTTACTACTAATTTTTACATCTTTCTTTCTTTTATTCTTCTTGATTGATTTTTACATTCTCGTTTCGTCTTAACATTACTACATTCTTTTTATATATTTATTACAGTAGTGAGTTGGTCTTCAATATTTAGTACTAATTTGTACATGTCAATATTTTCCATATAAAAAGTCGTCAATATACAGAGCAATATTTTTGTTACTTCAGCATTTGTAAGATATATTTATATTTTTACTACCTAAGGCATCTAAAGATGTTCCAGTAATACCAGATGTGTGTTGACCACACAATAAATCCAGTTAAATACAATAAACAATAATGCCAATAAAATCAGTAAAATTACAATAAAACAATAAAAATACAATAATTCAGTAAAATCCAATAAAATAATGTAATCAATGTCAATAATAAAAACGATAAAAACGATAAAACTACGGCACAAACATTCAACTTAACCCTAATATCACAATATAATCCTAAATCTAGAGCCTACAACTATTATCACACCAATTTATCACAATTCTTTTTATTTACGTACACAGCAATCTTTTTACAAAACGAGAGGAATATCTCCCTCTTTTTTCCCCCCAGGATTGAGGGTAGGTTCTCACCCGTCATCGATATGCCCAATTTCTGCTCAATATCATATCTATTGCTAGCAAAAATTGGGCATTCGAGTAACAGGTGAGGAACCGTCTCCTCAACTCCTGGCTGACATGAGCACGACGGGTCCTCCTTCAACTTGAATCTGTTCAGGTAGAAGGCGAACCCGCCGTGACCAGTCAGTATCTGTGTAGTGTGGTGAGTTATGTCTATTTTCTTGACTATTTTGTGTGCAGCAGCAGCGCTTGGGAAAAAGAGCTTCGTGACTCCGGCCGTCCCTCCCACTTCGTATCTCCTGTCCCATTCCTCAACCGTATCCTCTCTTAAGATACGCTTGACGAATGAAACAGGACACAGATCGTAGTCAGGTTTCCTTTTCGACCCCAGTGCGGCCTCCTTGGCTAACTCGTCTACTCTCTCATTCCCTCTCAATCCTGCGTGCGCCTTAATCCAAAACAAGGAGACCTCCCGCCTCTGCAAAGCAGTTTTTCGGAGGGCCGCCCTTGTTTGCACCGCCAGGGGATGAGGGGAACTAAGAGTGACTGCCTGGAGTGCCGCTCTGGAATCGCTAAGGATACCGACCTTTGCCATTCCGCTCTTGCAGGCTATACTTACAGCTCTTTGGAGCGCTAGAAGTTCGGCTTGGTAGACTGTGCAATACGGCGGCAATGCAAGCTTGACGGCCTTCGTCTCGGCCTCACCCTTCCATACGGAGAGTGCGGCTCCGACTCGACCCTCAATCTTGCTGCCGTCCGTATAGATCCTATGGACGTGGCTGTTAACCACGTCTACATATGAGTCCTCGTCTACCAACCCGAACCTCAGCTCTACCTGCTCTGCCGGATGTGGGTCCTCAATCGCTGGAGCCATTCGCTCCACCTCCCTGTCCCTCAATACCGGGTGTGGTACCCCCTTCTTGATCTCATAAATCCTCGATGCTTCGAGTATTCTGAGGTCAAGAGGGAGTATCCCAGCCAACAGCATTGCAGAGTTCAAGGAGACAGTTCGATATGCTCTGCAGATCTTTTGGGCAAAACCCCGTTGAACGGAGTTGAGCCTTTTTTGGACCCCCATCTTTTCCGCGGTGGGTGCCCACGCTGCTGATGCATACAAAATAGTCGGCTCTATCACGGCTATATATATTGTTCTAACTATCTGGGGGTTAAGCCCCCATCCTACTCTAGCAGCTTTGGCTAGCTGCTTGTATCTTACTATAGCCTTCTTACACACGTTACTAACGTGGGCATTGAACGTCATGCCGCTGTCTATTGTTAGGCCCAGTACTTTAATATTATTGTAGTATTGAAGATCGACACCCCCCATAGCGAGTCGCGGCACGTCGTATTTTAATCTCCGTGTTGATAAAAGTGCACATGTTTTATGTGGAGCGAATTTCAATTTATTCCGCTCTCCCCATTTCCTAATCTTTTCCAGAACACAATTTGCTTTAAGTTCAATTTCAAGCGCCGTGTCTCCTTCAAACACTAGGACGATGTCGTCCGCGAAGGCCTGGTTAAAAACACTCATTTCCTCTAACATCCATAGCAGGGGGTCCAGCAAGAGGTCCCACAGGATTGGTCCACCTATGGATCCCTGCACGCACCCCTTACTGGTCTCCCTGCTCACTTCCATACCTGCATACCTTACACTCACACTTCTTTCACTCAGGTAGCTGCTGATTACCCGCCTCAGGTTCCCCGGACACCCAACTTCAGCCAACCTAACCTTTATGGCTGGCCACCAAGCACTGTCGAAGGCCCCCTCTATGTCCAGCGAAACCACAACAGAAATTTTCTTCTCCTCTCTCATCTTTCTGATGTGGTTCACCAACCTATAGAGGGCGTCTTCGGTGCTCCTTTGGGGCATAAAGCCATACTGGTTAGGGCTAATCTTGGGCAACAGGTAGAACCTGAGTCGGGCGACCAGCATCTTCTCGAAGATTTTGCCGAGAACAGGCAGGAGGCCGATCGGTCGATAGGCTTTTGGTACCCGGTACGATTCCTTGTCCGGCTTTCTTAGCACTACCACGGTCGCCTGCTTCCACTGTTTGGGGAAGCAGGCGACAGTGAGGCACCTGTTCAGCAGCGCAAGGAACCATTCCGGGTTACATTCCACAGCGTGTTGGCAGATGTCCGACGTGAGCCCGTCCGCCCCGGGGGCCTTTTTGGGGTTGAAGGACCTTACGGCTCTCTTCAACTCCTCCATGATGAAGGGAGGGTCGTCCGGACCCGCCGGCGGTTCGGTGTCCAAGAACTCCGCCCGCCGGCGCGTCCGCCGATGTTCCTCACCTTCATCACTTTCCTGGTCCTCGGGGTAGAAGGTCTCCGCCAGCCATTCTGCAGAGCTCCGGGCGTCGAGGGTTTCACCGTCCCTCGTAAGGGGCAGATCCTCCTCCCTCCCTCTAGCTCTGCTCAACACCCTGTAGATGCCTTCCCAGACCCCCTCCCTATCCTGTTTCCGGCAAAATTCCTTCCAGCTCTCCACTTGCGCATCCTTTACTGCCTTTTCATACATCTCCTTTTGTTCCAGGTACAACCCAACGACGCGGTCTCTGCGATCAGGTGCTGCGTTCCGGATCCTGCGTTTCCTCGTGGCAACCTGCTTCTTCATCTGCGCGAGCTCATCATTCCACCACGACAAGGTGAATTTTTGCGTGTGTTTTTTGGTCGGCATTGTGTCTCTGCATGTCTGTGTGATCGCCAGTGTGTATCTGTCTATTGCCTCCTCCACTTGTTGTGTGCTGTGTATTGTGTTCATGTCTTGTGCAGTCAATTGTCTGTCTGACATCAGCTGGGTCAGTTTCTCACGAAACTGAGTCCAGTTTGCCTTCTGTGTGTTAAATATGCGTGTGGTTCGTATTATGTTCGTGCCTGTGGATTTATGTTGTCTGATGCCGAAGGATATGCCGTTGTGGTCCGAGCTCGTGAGACCCTCCTCTACTCTCCAGTCGCCCACTCGGTTCAGCAGATCGTCGGAGCACGCTGTCACATCCACGTAACTGGAGTACCTTTTCCCCCCTCTGACCGTATCGAATGTCGGGATGTCCCCGGTGTTGAGTATGTGCATACCCATTGCTTCCAGTACAGCAGACACTTCCCTCCCTCGCGGGTCTTCCGCATCGCCACCCCACCACGGGCTTTTTGCGTTTGCGTCACCTCCCAAGACCATCTTATCGGAACCTAACTCTCTTCCTATCCACATAAGATGGTCCAGGTAGGGCCCCACAGGCTTATCGGGCTCGAAGTAGAAGGACACTACAATCATCTCCCAGGCTTTAGTTCGGAGGGTGGCCACAACAATGTTGTTATTGCTAAGGCGTGTGTGTAGTTCGACATCCAACGTGTCGTCGAGTACTACAACACACGCCTTTACCACACCACCCCCTTCTCCATCGCTCTGGTAGACCCTCACCCCATTGCATGTCCTCATACTCCGTGCCCCACCTATGTAGGGCTCTTGCAGCAACGCAACGCATGCCTTACGCTTGGTGGCCTCGAGCAATAGCTCCTTTGTGGCGATTTGGCTCCGCTGGAGGTTGGCCTGCAATAGTCGGTACTGGAAGTACTCACCGGTTACAACCTCAACAATACGACACAGCCGATCTGGCTAGAGCATCCCACCTCTTTCTCTCCATACATTCTCTATCGAAGGCGCTGTGCTCCTCGTTGCCTCTCCTCGCCTTCGTGCAATTAATACACTTGGGCCTGTCTCCTCGCAGCCACTTATCGCACTCGGTCTTCATATGAGGACCGGCGCAGTGACTGCATCGTACCTCGCTCTCCTGACAGTGCCGTCTGGTATGCCCGTATCCCAGGCAGCGGGAGCACTGCACCAGCGGACTATGGTCCATCACCTTCACCCTGCCTAGCCCAATATGGACGTAGCCTTCATTCACGCACCTCTTCCATACCTGTGGGCTTACTCTAACCACTAGATGGTTCTGAAGGGGGTTCCTCGCTTTCATCACAAACGCTATCTCTAACTTCCTTTCATCCTCCTTTAAGCCATCAAGGATGTTTGTGTTCTGGTTACAGAACGCGGTGATGAAATCGTCCACGTCGCATTTCATCACATCCCTGAAGGCTAAAAGGGGGCTCTTGTTCTTCACCTCTTCAACCACTAATCCTTCATTCGTTCTCAGTCTTTCCTTCACCTTGTTTCTTTCATCCTCATTTATACATCCTATGACGACCTTCCTATTTTTTACCTTCCTGGCCCTCTCTACCTTTACCCATCCGTTTTTAGCGTCTATCGTCTTTCTAATTTTTTCCAGTACCTCCTCTCCAGTCTCTTGTCCGTCCCTGGAGGACACCATGACTGAATGCAGTGCCCTTGCTTCAGGAGGTTTCTCTACGACTCCTCCCGAGACAATGCTCGCATAACTCGCCGGTTTGGCGACGGTTGTGTTGTCCTCCAGGAGCAAGCTCAACTTTTCCATTCTCATTCTACCCTCTTCCATGCATCCCTTCATCTCATCCATCTTCTTCATCAACTCCCTCATACCATCATTCATACTTTCTTCTATTAACCTATTTTTCTCTTTCAGGTACATCGGTGCGTCTTCTACCATTGTCGTCGTGGTCACGGGTGGCTGGGGGGGATGTAAAGGGTCCCTTCCCAGCCCTCCGCTAGTTCGTGCTTTCTCACAGGTGAGTTCTGATTCTAGCTCTTTTATTATTTGGTACATCCTGTCTACAGCTGCTAGGGCACCTTCTTTTAAATCTGTCTTAAAATTTCTCGACGTGTTAATACAGTGCTTTGCACGCTGTAGACAGGTCCTACCTTCTATCGTCCTAGGTTTGTTTTGGGGTAGGGGACTTTCAGGTTTTTCTACTACATTTACTTTTTTAATTTTTGATTTTTGTGCAGGTGGGTCATTCTGCTTGGTGTGTTTGGGGGGGGTTATGGCTTGTAAGCTTAAAGCATTAAATTTGTCGATACTTTTCCTCATTTCAGATTTCGAGGGTTGCGAAAGTGCTTTTTCCCCATTTTCCTTATTTCTTTTTGGCGGGGAGACGACGAACGCGTCACTCTTACGGACACTCGCCGGGGGGGAGCGTATCATATTGCCTGTTTTGGGGGACTCGTCAATTTAGTAAAAATACAATAAAATAATTTTAATTAAATTTCAATTGAATTAATATAAATGTAAAAATAAAATAAAATAGTAATTAAAATGATAATTAAAATTGAATTATAAAATAAGTGTCAATTAATAAATGTCAAAAGAAAAACCTAAACTAGCAGTTACCCCAATAGGGGGTTAACTGGCCTACCCTAATTGCCTAGAATCCAATAGTAAATGTCAATTAAAATTCCTACACTAACAGTTTCCCCCAATAGGGGGATAACTGACTACTCTAGCTAAATAAAATAATGTGTAGTGTAAAGGGTTCCCTAGGCGCACAATACTGTCAAAGTTCTTAGCCTAGCAACTACACCAAAAATGGTGTAGTTGGTCCTTATTAACTAGTCTTATATCTAATCAGTAGCTCCAATAGGGGCTACTGGTCACTAATCTAACAGTGTAAATACCTTAGTCTAAGTTCTTTTTCCAGGTCTCGCAGCGGTTCCAGCCAGTACAGCAGCTTCCAGCAGGTAGGTGATGGTTTTCCTTGTTTTTCCAGAAGATCGCAGGTTGCAGGTGTTGCAGGTGTCCAGGTGATCCGGTACTTCTGGTGTGGTGTCGTCCACTTCGTCCGATGCCGGATCCCGAAAACCGCTGCCTTCTATGATGTCCAGAGGCAAAAAGATGGGTATTTTTGGTTTTCAGCTGGAGGTAGACCGTGCAGGTGCTCGGTTTCCTCCTTACTCGGTTGCCCTTGCTGTGCCGATACTAACTAAGAAAACCGCGTGGCTCTAAGATGACTAGGAGCCGAGATATTTAGGTTTGAATTTTTTCAAGATGGCCGCCGCGTTTATTGCCTGGATTTTTAATTTTAAGTTGCTCCGCCGTCCTTGGGGATATTGGGGACGAGTTTGGGCTCGTTTTTCTTGTTTTTTCTTCCTCTATCCGATGGTCAGGTTTTCCCCTTCCAATTCGTCCTTTGTGGTCGAAGGTCCCCGTTTACGTTCAAATTTGGGGAGGGGATAGCTGAGGTGGTGCCTTCGATGTCCTCCAAAACCGCGTCTTCCTAGCCCTTCAGGGAGCGGAGATATCGTCAGTTTTTTGCGATGTTTGACAGTTGCCGAGCTGTCAATGTCAAAGTTTGAGGGCTTGTAGCTCGGCAACTGTTCGTCGTAGAGGGGGGGTTCTTGGGCTTGCTGGTCTTGGATTTTCCCCCTCTATCTGATTCTGTCCTTTTCCGGTCCAAAAAATTTTGTCAAATTTTTGTCAGTTTTTTGGGACTTTTTCTAGTGGGATCGTTAGCCCAGCTTCCCAGCTGCCGATATCCGCGATCCGCGTCTTGCTATGACGTTTGCCTCCAAAGTTATAGCCGTTTCAAAATTTTCAAAATGGCCGACAAACGTCAAAGTCAAGTTTCTTTTTGTTGTAGCTCCTTTCCCGTAGATGGTAGCGGATCGCGGTTTGTTTGTACTGGGGGTTACCCTACCTTGGGCTTTTTCTGAGGGGGGAATTTGGGGGGGTTTGGTTTCCCAATTTTTTCCCCGATTTTCCGTTCTAGTCGGGTGCTCCTCCTCAGGCCCTCTTCAGCGATATGCTGCTCGCCTCTGTAGGTCAGCTGGATCGGGAGTTATAGGCGTTTTAATTTTTACAAAATGGCCGTCAAAATGGCGGCCAAAAACGTTTTTGACTCTATCTCCCGTTCCAGTGACCGTAGAAAGACGCGCGAGGCGTCGTTGGTTTCGCCTCGGTGTCTGCCGTCTGCTCCTGATGTCTGATTCCCGGTTTCTCCAGCCGCTCCCTTTTTATCCTAGTTTTTTACCTTTTTTCGGTTTTTTCCGGTTCTGGAGCAGCTGGAGGCACGCGGTTTTTGGCGTTTGGTAGGGGCTGAGTGCAGGCAGCTTATGGTGGTGGCTGGATCGGCGTGGCTGGTTTCCGCCCTTTTTTATTTAAATTTTTCCGGAAAAATGGTTTTTCCGGGTTTCCGGAAAAAATTTTTACGGGGGGCTTACCCTTTTTTGTTGGGGCACTCGGACGCTGCAATGACGCTAATTTACAGCTATCCAGATCCCACGCGTCTCCAGTGGTTTTTGTGCTGTTGCTGCTTAAAGTTCCTGTTTTTATAAGTCTACCACTCACCCCCTGTATGTCCAAAAATTTTTCTTTTAACGGTTTTTGTGAGGGCTCCTATACCGCTTTCTATCGCACTGCAATCCGTGTTGCACAAGTCACTATTTCACCCACCTCGTGGGGACGCCAAAAACTAAAACTAAAGGTCAACGGCACTAAACATACAGCTATAATTACGAAACTCACAACACATATAAAGGTCACTATCCTACACAAAGTCCACTTATTGTTTTAAAAATCCGTTGAAAAACACTTATTTTATTTAACTTTTTAGTTTTTAAATTTTTTCTTTTTTAGTTTTTCACTGTTTTTAACACTTTTAACACTTTTTTAAGGTGCGCCGTAATCACCCGCGTGTAGAGGGCGCCGAGACGAATCCAGCGACACCTTTTTTATGTAAATCGGACTACTTTTAACCACTTTTTTCAATTTTTTAGTGCGGAGCGTTGCAAAAAAGCTGTTGCTCGGACCGCGGATGGGCTCAGACTGGTTAGGTTAGGTTAGGTTAGGTTAGGTTAGGTTAGGTTAGGTTAGGTTAGGTTAGGTTAGGTTAGGTTAGGTTAGGTTAGGTTAGGTTAGGTTAGGTTAGGTTAGGTTAGGTTAGGTTAGGTTAGGTTAGGTTAGGTTAGGTTAGGTTAGGTTAGGTTAGGTTAGGTTAGGTTAGGTTAGGTTAGGTTAGGTTAGGTTAGGTTAGGTTAGGTTAGGTTAGGTTAGGTTAGGTTAGGTTAGGT
>CAJQFG010000001.1:5000-10000 GCA_905404095.1 Glaucopsyche alexis
CGGACGCGTCCCGTGCGCGCCGAATCGCCGAAACGATCGACACACATCGAGGCGCACGCCCGTACGCCGCCGAATGACGATGAATCTCTCCGTTCGTTCATTCGAGTTTCGCAGGTTTACCCCTGAACGGTTTCACGTACTCTTGAACTCTCTCTTCAAAGTTCTTTTCAACTTTCCCTCACGGTACTTGTTCGCTATCGGTCTCGCGGTAATATTTAGCCTTAGATGGAGTTTACCACCCACTTAGGGCTGCACTCTCAAGCAACCCGACTCTTAGGAGAGCTCCTCTCGCCGCCTCGCACCGTCGCTACGGGCCTGGCACCCTCTACGGATAAACGGCCCCGTTCAAGGCGAACTTGGACAGGCGCGGCGACGACGAGAAAGCGGAACCTCCCGAACACCACATCTCCCGCGACCGAGACGACCGCGGGATTCAGTGCTGGGCTCTTTCCTGTTCGCTCGCCGCTACTAAGGAAATCCTAGTTAGTTTCTTTTCCTCCGCTTACTAATATGCTTAAATTCGGCGGGTGATCCTCCCTGATCTGAGGCCAACGATAAAAATTTGAGGCAGACGCGATATCCGTCAGCGCAACGACTTCGCCTCAGTACCACGCTTACACGGGTACGTCGGCGTCGACGACGCGCCCTTCGGACGTCGAGTCCGCCTACTAGTGTGCGTGCGTGCGTCTGAGCGCATTCTACACGTCAACGACAACGTTCGAGTGCTACGCCTTGAACCGATAATCGCTCGCGCAAAATATAGCTTCACGGAGCGTCGGTGGCGGAGCACGTCGTTAACGAGAGCGCGCTCGGTGCACACCACACACAACACGCAGCACTCTCAACGTCCGCCTCACCGGTCAGGATTGGCGGTCGAAAAGAAATGTGCGCGCTATATAAATATTTTTAAACGGACCGTACACACGATACGCCGCACTATAATAGCGCGACGACCGTTGTTCGGAACCGTCAATTGTTCGCCGAAACGAACAGTGTGGTATATGATTTTATACAGCCGGCCCTCAGACAGGAGTGGTCCTGGATGTTTCTCCACGGACCGCAATGTGCGTTCGAAATGTCGATGTTCAAATGTGTCCTGCAGTTCACACTATGACGCGCAGTTAACTGCGTTCTTCATCGACCCGCGAGCCAAGTGATCCACCGTCCAGGGTAATGGTTTTTAAATGTGTTAAAATTAACACACAATATATATGTCACTGGGTGTGAAAAATCAAAAAATATATATTCTTATATCAAACAAACAGACTACGGACGATATAATATTATATAATAATAATAATAATAAAGTCACGTGAGTCATTCGTTCACCGCTCATGTAAATTTTCGTCAACGTGCGGACGCGACAAGCTAACGAACCTCTCTCTCGTGATATATATAATATATAAATATATAAATATATGCACGATACACGCACTCGTTCACTGCACACGCACACGATTAGTTCTCGAAACTCGTGGCGCGGATTCTTGCCAGTCAACGTAACGCGAACGCGATTGTGTACTTTTCAAAAGAAGTGTGTGCAGTTACTAGTGTACGAAACGAGAGGTACGCGCGCAGGCGCACCAGTTCCTCTCCGCCGCAGACTCATGTCACTGGGTGTGAAAAATCAATTTTAAATTTACCGCTAATAATTTTATGACAGTACATACATACACAGAGCGGACGCGCGCGTCGCCATCTATCGCCGCCGTAACGTTCGCCGCACGCACACAATTAGTTCGTTACTCGTGGCGCGGATTCTTGCCAGTCAACGTAAATCGAACGTGATAGTGTACTATGAGTGTGCAGTTACTAGTGTGTACGTGGGATAAGACGGGAGCTCGCATCAGTTCTACTCCGCCGCGTATGTGTGTGTGTGGTTTGTTTATGTAATTAAAAAAAAACAAAATTGTTCTTTTATTACGATAATGATCCTTCCGCAGGTTCCCCTACGGAAACCTTGTTACGACTTTTACTTCCTCTAAATGATCAAGTTTGGTCAACTTCCCAGCAACGCCGACGGCCGTGAAGCCACCGCGTGTCGGTCCGAAGACCTCACTAAATCATTCAATCGGTAGTAGCGACGGGCGGTGTGCACAAAGGGCAGGGACGTAATCAACGCGAGCTTATGACTCGCGCTTACTAGGAATTCCTCGTTTATGGGGGATAATTGCAAACCCCAATCCCCAGCACGAAGGAGTTTCAACGGGTTGCCCGGGCCTCTAGGCCAGGGAGAACATGCTGATTCCTTCAGTGTAGCGCGCGTGCGGCCCAGGACATCTAAGGGCATCACAGACCTGTTATTGCTCAATCTCGTGCGGCTCGAAGCCGCCGGTCCCTCTAAGAAGAATTTTAATACGTCGCCAGTGAGTTGCGCGACCGAGATCGCGCACACCTAAATGGCGACGCCTATTTAGCAGGCTAGAGTCTCGTTCGTTACCGGAATTAACCAGACAAATCGCTCCACCAACTAAGAACGGCCATGCACCACCACCCACCGAATCAAGAAAGAGCTGTTAATCTGTCAATCCTTCCGGTGTCCGGGCCTGGTGAGATTTCCCGTGTTGAGTCAAATTAAGCCGCAGGCTCCACTCCTGGTGGTGCCCTTCCGTCAATTCCTTTAAGTTTCAGCTTTGCAACCATACTCCCCCCGGAGTCCAAAATCTTTGGTTTCCCGGAAGCTGCCCGCCGAGCCATTGTATTAACGTCGGCGGATCGCTAGATGACATATTTACGGTTAGAACTAGGGCGGTATCTAATCGCCTTCGAACCTCTAACTTTCGTTCTTGATTGATGAAAACACCTTTGGCAAATGCTTTCGCTGATGTTCGTCTTGCGACGATCCAAGAATTTCACCTCTAACGTCGCAATACGAATGCCCCCAGTTATCCCTATTAATCATTACCTCGGAGTTCTGAAAACCAACAAAATAGAACCGAGATCATATTCTATTATTCCATGCACGAAATATTCAAGCGGCATTTTGAGCCCGCTTTGAGCACTCTAATTTGTTCAAAGTAAAATTGTCGGCCCACCTCGACACTCACTGAAGAGCACCGCGATAGGATTTTGATATTGAACCGACGTTTCACCGTCGGCTCACCGACGATATGCTCCGCAAACGTGTCAGTATCACCGCGGATGCGGTGCACCGACAGCGCGGCGCACAAATGCAACTACGAGCTTTTTAACCGCAACAATTTTAGTATACGCTATTGGAGCTGGAATTACCGCGGCTGCTGGCACCAGACTTGCCCTCCAATTGTTCCTCGTTAAAATATTTAAAGTGTACTCATTCCGATTACGAGGCCTCGTAAGAGTCCCGTATCGTTATTTTTCGTCACTACCTCCCCGTGCCGGGAGTGGGTAATTTGCGCGCCTGCTGCCTTCCTTGGATGTGGTAGCCGTTTCTCAGGCTCCCTCTCCGGAATCGAACCCTGATTCCCCGTTACCCGTGACAACCATGGTAGTCGCAGAAACTACCATCGAAAGTTGATAAGGCAGACATTTGAAAGATGCGTCGCCGGTACTGGACCATGCGATCGGCAAAAGTTATCCAGATTCATCAAAATTAACGACTTAGAACGCGAGGCCCTCCGTCGATTGGTTTTGATCTAATAAAAGCACTCATCCCATAACTGGTCAGAGTTCTGATTGCATGTATTAGCTCTAGAATTACCACAGTTATCCAAGTAACTGAGTAAGATCTAAGGAACCAAAACTGATATATTGAGCCATTCGCGGTATCGCCTTAATACGGCTTGCACTGAGACATGCATGGCTTAATCTTTGAGACAAGCATATAACTACTGGCAGGATCAACCAGGGAGCTAACCGTCAGAGCGATCGAATCTCTTCGAATCGCTCAAAGTTCGCCGCGTCAACTGTCCTGACGACGACGGTGCACGCGCACACACACGGTTAGACCGCGTGCGCGCGCGGTGACTCGTCATTATTAAAACACAAAAGAAAAAAATATATCATGTCATACATAATATTTTTTTTCAATCATAAACGGAGCAACAAAGCTACCGTATATACGAACGTTCCATATTACGAGATCTATCATCATTTTAAATAATAGAGTTTAACATTTAACTCGTAAACATAATGATAGTCGCCCGGTACGGGAGAGATCAAACCACCATATTATGATATTACAACTCATATACATAGTACAGAATTTGAACACAACAATTAAGTTGTTTAAATTTTCACGACCGTTTGAGTTCCAAACGCGACGCGCACTATACCAACGGCGCATTCAAGATGCGCCGCGCTAGTAATATGTGCTCGCACGACAACAAGAACATAAACGAACTACAGCTACCACCGTTCAGTTTTCATCGAAACGATGAGAACATCGCGACGTTTCGCTGGTCCGTCGGTCGACACGTCGTATGTGAGAGACGCGACGCTAGTCACGACGCGCTCCACCCATACATATACGAATGCGCCGTGCAGACCTCGCGCTAGCTCACACTATAATACTATTTTATTTTATGTAATTACAAAAGATAATTTTATTTTTTATAAAAATTAAATATTTACGCGTATGCATTTATTATATTGATGTATGTATGTATGTATGTATGTATGTATGTATGTATGTATGTATGTATGTATGTATGTATGTATGTATGTATGTATGTATGTATGTATGTATGTATGTATGTAATGTATGTATGGATAATATCGGTTCGGATATTTTATTATCATTTATTTTATATATACATGTACAATTGTCTGTCTGTATGTCTTTTTTTTTTTTTTTTTTTTTTTTTTTTTTTTTTTTTTTTTTTTTTTTTTTTTTTTATTAAATATAATTCTTATCATTGTACCTATTTAAATAACGATTTATATATAAAATATAAAATTAAAAAAAAAAAAAAAAAAATCGAAATGTGTAAACAACTAACCTAACCTGACCTGACCTAACACCATACCTAACATCTAACCTAACACCTTACCAAACAACAAACCTAACATAAACTAACCTA
>CAJQFG010000001.1:15000-17500 GCA_905404095.1 Glaucopsyche alexis
GAGCGCGCTCGGTGCACACCACACACAACACGCAGCACTCTCAACGTCCGCCTCACCGGTCAGGATTGGCGGTCGAAAAGAAATGTGCGCGCTATATAAATATTTTTAAACGGACCGTACACACGATACGCCGCACTATAATAGCGCGACGACCGTTGTTCGGAACCGTCAATTGTTCGCCGAAACGAACAGTGTGGTATATGATTTTATACAGCCGGCCCTCAGACAGGAGTGGTCCTGGATGTTTCTCCACGGACCGCAATGTGCGTTCGAAATGTCGATGTTCAAATGTGTCCTGCAGTTCACACTATGACGCGCAGTTAACTGCGTTCTTCATCGACCCGCGAGCCAAGTGATCCACCGTCCAGGGTAATGGTTTTTAAATGTGTTAAAATTAACACACAATATATATGTCACTGGGTGTGAAAAATCAAAAAATATATATTCTTATATCAAACAAACAGACTACGGACGATATAATATTATATAATAATAATAATAATAAAGTCACGTGAGTCATTCGTTCACCGCTCATGTAAATTTTCGTCAACGTGCGGACGCGACAAGCTAACGAACCTCTCTCTCGTGATATATATAATATATAAATATATAAATATATGCACGATACACGCACTCGTTCACTGCACACGCACACGATTAGTTCTCGAAACTCGTGGCGCGGATTCTTGCCAGTCAACGTAACGCGAACGCGATTGTGTACTTTTCAAAAGAAGTGTGTGCAGTTACTAGTGTACGAAACGAGAGGTACGCGCGCAGGCGCACCAGTTCCTCTCCGCCGCAGACTCATGTCACTGGGTGTGAAAAATCAATTTTAAATTTACCGCTAATAATTTTATGACAGTACATACATACACAGAGCGGACGCGCGCGTCGCCATCTATCGCCGCCGTAACGTTCGCCGCACGCACACAATTAGTTCGTTACTCGTGGCGCGGATTCTTGCCAGTCAACGTAAATCGAACGTGATAGTGTACTATGAGTGTGCAGTTACTAGTGTGTACGTGGGATAAGACGGGAGCTCGCATCAGTTCTACTCCGCCGCGTATGTGTGTGTGTGGTTTGTTTATGTAATTAAAAAAAAACAAAATTGTTCTTTTATTACGATAATGATCCTTCCGCAGGTTCCCCTACGGAAACCTTGTTACGACTTTTACTTCCTCTAAATGATCAAGTTTGGTCAACTTCCCAGCAACGCCGACGGCCGTGAAGCCACCGCGTGTCGGTCCGAAGACCTCACTAAATCATTCAATCGGTAGTAGCGACGGGCGGTGTGCACAAAGGGCAGGGACGTAATCAACGCGAGCTTATGACTCGCGCTTACTAGGAATTCCTCGTTTATGGGGGATAATTGCAAACCCCAATCCCCAGCACGAAGGAGTTTCAACGGGTTGCCCGGGCCTCTAGGCCAGGGAGAACATGCTGATTCCTTCAGTGTAGCGCGCGTGCGGCCCAGGACATCTAAGGGCATCACAGACCTGTTATTGCTCAATCTCGTGCGGCTCGAAGCCGCCGGTCCCTCTAAGAAGAATTTTAATACGTCGCCAGTGAGTTGCGCGACCGAGATCGCGCACACCTAAATGGCGACGCCTATTTAGCAGGCTAGAGTCTCGTTCGTTACCGGAATTAACCAGACAAATCGCTCCACCAACTAAGAACGGCCATGCACCACCACCCACCGAATCAAGAAAGAGCTGTTAATCTGTCAATCCTTCCGGTGTCCGGGCCTGGTGAGATTTCCCGTGTTGAGTCAAATTAAGCCGCAGGCTCCACTCCTGGTGGTGCCCTTCCGTCAATTCCTTTAAGTTTCAGCTTTGCAACCATACTCCCCCCGGAGTCCAAAATCTTTGGTTTCCCGGAAGCTGCCCGCCGAGCCATTGTATTAACGTCGGCGGATCGCTAGATGACATATTTACGGTTAGAACTAGGGCGGTATCTAATCGCCTTCGAACCTCTAACTTTCGTTCTTGATTGATGAAAACACCTTTGGCAAATGCTTTCGCTGATGTTCGTCTTGCGACGATCCAAGAATTTCACCTCTAACGTCGCAATACGAATGCCCCCAGTTATCCCTATTAATCATTACCTCGGAGTTCTGAAAACCAACAAAATAGAACCGAGATCATATTCTATTATTCCATGCACGAAATATTCAAGCGGCATTTTGAGCCCGCTTTGAGCACTCTAATTTGTTCAAAGTAAAATTGTCGGCCCACCTCGACACTCACTGAAGAGCACCGCGATAGGATTTTGATATTGAACCGACGTTTCACCGTCGGCTCACCGACGATATGCTCCGCAAACGTGTCAGTATCACCGCGGATGCGGTGCACCGACAGCGCGGCGCACAAATGCAACTACGAGCTTTTTAACCGCAACAATTTTAGTATACGCTATTGGAGCTGGAATTACCGCGGCTGCTGGCACCAGACTTGCCCTCCAATTGTTCCTCGTTAAAATATTTAAAGTGTACTCATTCCGA
>CAJQFG010000001.1:25000-26182 GCA_905404095.1 Glaucopsyche alexis
AGACTCATGTCACTGGGTGTGAAAAATCAATTTTTAAATTTACCGCTAATAATTTTATGACAGTACATACATACACAGAGCGGACGCGCGCGTCGCCATCTATCGCCGCCGTAACGTTCGCCGCACGCACACAATTAGTTCGTTACTCGTGGCGCGGATTCTTGCCAGTCAACGTAAATCGAACGTGATAGTGTACTATGAGTGTGCAGTTACTAGTGTGTACGTGGGATAAGACGGGAGCTCGCATCAGTTCTACTCCGCCGCGTATGTGTGTGTGTGGTTTGTTTATGTAATTAAAAAAAAACAAAATTGTTCTTTTATTACGATAATGATCCTTCCGCAGGTTCCCCTACGGAAACCTTGTTACGACTTTTACTTCCTCTAAATGATCAAGTTTGGTCAACTTCCCAGCAACGCCGACGGCCGTGAAGCCACCGCGTGTCGGTCCCGAAGACCTCACTAAATCATTCAATCGGTAGTAGCGACGGGCGGTGTGCACAAAGGGCAGGGACGTAATCAACGCGAGCTTATGACTCGCGCTTACTAGGAATTCCTCGTTTATGGGGGATAATTGCAAACCCCAATCCCCAGCACGAAGGAGTTTCAACGGGTTGCCCGGGCCTCTAGGCCAGGGAGAACATGCTGATTCCTTCAGTGTAGCGCGCGTGCGGCCCAGGACATCTAAGGGCATCACAGACCTGTTATTGCTCAATCTCGTGCGGCTCGAAGCCGCCGGTCCCTCTAAGAAGAATTTTAATACGTCGCCAGTGAGTTGCGCGACCGAGATCGCGCACACCTAAATGGGCGACGCCTATTTAGCAGGCTAGAGTCTCGTTCGTTACCGGAATTAACCAGACAAATCGCTCCACCAACTAAGAACGGCCATGCACCACCACCCACCGAATCAAGAAAGAGCTGTTAATCTGTCAATCCTTCCGGTGTCCGGGCCTGTGAGATTTCCCGTGTTGAGTCAAATTAAGCCGCAGGCTCCACTCCTGGTGGTGCCCTTCCGTCAATTCCTTAAGTTTCAGCTTTGCAACCATACTCCCCCCGGAGTCCAAAATCTTTGGTTTCCGGAAGCTGCCCGCCGAGCCATTGTATTAACGTCGGCGGATCGCTAGATGACATATTTACGGTTAGAACTAGGGCGGTATCTAATCGCCTTCGAACCTCTAACTTTCG
>CAJQFG010000002.1:15000-22500 GCA_905404095.1 Glaucopsyche alexis
CCTAACCTAACCTAACCTAACCTAACCTAACCTAACCTGACCTAACCTAACCTAACCTAACCTAACCTAACCTAACCTAACCTAACCTAACCTAACCTAACCTAACCTAACCTAACCTAACCTAACCTAACCTAACCTAACCTAACCTAACCTAACCTAACCTAACCTAACCTAACCTAACCTAACCTAACCTAACCTAACCTAACCTAACCTAACCTAACCTAACCTAACCTAACCTAACCTAACCTAACCTAACCTAACCTAACCTAACCTAACCTAACCTAACCTAACCTAACCTAACCTAACCTAACCTAACCTAACCTAACCTAACCTAACCTAACCTAACCTAACCTAACCTAACCTAACCTAACCTAACCTAACCTAACCTAACCTAACCTAACCTAACCTAACCTAACCTAACCTAACCTAACCTAACCTAACCTAACCTAACCTAACCTAACCTAACCTAACCTAACCTAACCTAACCTAACCTAACCTAACCTAACCTAACCTAACCTAACCTAACCTAACCTAACCTAACCTAACCTAACCTAACCTAACCTAACCTAACCTAACCTAACCTAACCTAACCTAACCTAACCTAACCTAACCTAACCTAACCTAACCTAACCTAACCTAACCTAACCTAACCTAACCTAACCTAACCTAACCTAACCTAACCTAACCTAACCTAACCTAACCTAACCTAACCTAACCTAACCTAACCTAACCTAACCTAACCTAACCTAACCTAACCTAACCTAACCTAACCTAACCTAACCTAACCTAACCTAACCTAACCTAACCTAACCTAACCTAACCTAACCTAACCTAACCTAACCTAACCTAACCTAACCTAACCTAACCTAACCTAACCTAACCTAACCTAACCTAACCTAACCTAACCTAACCTAACCTAACCTAACCTAACCTAACCTAACCTAACCTAACCTAACCTAACCTAACCTAACCTAACCTAACCTAACCTAACCTAACCTAACCTAACCTAACCTAACCTAACCTAACCTAACCTAACCTAACCTAACCTAACCTAACCTAACCTAACCTAACCTAACCTAACCTAACCTAACCTAACCTAACCTAACCTAACCTAACCTAACCTAACCTAACCTAACCTAACCTAACCTAACCTAACCTAACCTAACCTAACCTAACCTAACCTAACCTAACCTAACCTAACCTAACCTAACCTAACCTAACCTAACCTAACCTAACCTAACCTAACCTAACCTAACCTAACCTAACCTAACCTAACCTAACCTAACCTAACCTAACCTAACCTAACCTAACCTAACCTAACCTAACCTAACCTAACCTAACCTAACCTAACCTAACCTAACCTAACCTAACCTAACCTAACCTAACCTAACCTAACCTAACCTAACCTAACCTAACCTAACCTAACCTAACCTAACCTAACCTAACCTAACCTAACCTAACCTAACCTAACCTAACCTAACCTAACCTAACCTAACCTAACCTAACCTAACCTAACCTAACCTAACCTAACCTAACCTAACCTAACCTAACCTAACCTAACCTAACCTAACCTAACCTAACCTAACCTAACCTAACCTAACCTAACCTAACCTAACCTAACCTAACCTAACCTAACCTAACCTAACCTAACCTAACCTAACCTAACCTAACCTAACCTAACCTAACCTAACCTAACCTAACCTAACCTAACCTAACCTAACCTAACCTAACCTAACCTAACCTAACCTAACCTAACCTAACCTAACCTAACCTAACCTAACCTAACCTAACCTAACCTAACCTAACCTAACCTAACCTAACCTAACCTAACCTAACCTAACCTAACCTAACCTAACCTAACCTAACCTAACCTAACCTAACCTAACCTAACCTAACCTAACCTAACCTAACCTAACCTAGCCTAACCTAACCTAACCTAACCTAACCTAACCTAACCTAACCTAACCTAACCTAACCTAACCTGACCTAACCTAACCTAACCTAACCTAACCTAACCTAACCTAACCTAACCTAACCTAACCTAACCTAACCTAACCTAACCTAACCTAACCTAACCTAACCTAACCTAACCTAACCTAACCTAACCTAACCTAACCTAACCTAACCTGACCTAACCTAACCTAACCTAACCTAACCTAACCTAACCTAACCTAACCTAACCTAACCTAACCTAACCTAACCTAACCTAACCTAACCTAACCTAACCTAACCTAACCTAACCTAACCTAACCTAACCTAACCTAACCTAACCTAACCTAGCCTAACCTAACCTAACCTAACCTAACCTAACCTAACCTAACCTAACCTAACCTAACCTAACCTAACCTAACCTAACCTAACCTAACCTAACCTAACCTAACCTAACCTAACCTAACCTAACCTAACCTAACCTAACCTAACCTAACCTAACCTAACCTAACCTAACCTAACCTAACCTAACCTAACCTAACCTAACCTAACCTAACCTAACCTAACCTAACCTAACCTAACCTAACCTAACCTAACCTAACCTAACCTAACCTAACCTAACCTAACCTAACCTAACCTAACCTAACCTAACCTAACCTAACCTAACCTAACCTAACCTAACCTAACCTAACCTAACCTAACCTAACCTAGCCTAACCTAACCTAACCTAACCTAACCTAACCTAACCTAACCTAACCTAACCTAACCTAACCTAACCTAACCTAACCTAACCTAACCTAACCTAACCTAACCTAACCTAACCTAACCTAACCTAACCTAACCTAACCTAACCTAACCTAACCTAACCTAACCTAACCTAACCTAACCTAACCTAACCTAACCTAACCTAACCTAACCTAACCTAACCTAACCTAACCTAACCTAACCTAACCTAACCTAACCTAACCTAACCTAACCTAACCTAACCTAACCTAACCTAACCTAACCTAACCTAACCTAACCTAACCTAACCTAACCTAACCTAACCTAACCTAACCTAACCTAACCTAACCTAACCTAACCTAACCTAACCTAACCTAACCTAACCTAACCTAACCTAACCTAACCTAACCTAACCTAACCTAACCTAACCTAACCTAACCTAACCTAACCTAACCTAACCTAACCTAACCTAACCTAACCTAACCTAACCTAACCTAACCTAACCTAACCTAACCTAACCTAACCTAACCTAACCTAACCTAACCTAACCTAACCTAACCTAACCTAACCTAACCTAACCTAACCTAACCTAACCTAACCTAACCTAACCTAACCTAACCTAACCTAACCTAACGTAACCTAACCTAACCTAACCTAACCTAACCTAACCTAACCTAACCTAACCTAACCTAACCTAACCTAACCTAACCTAACCTAACCTAACCTAACCTAACCTAACCTAACCTAACCTAACCTAACCTAACCTAACCTAACCTAACCTAACCTAACCTAACCTAACCTAACCTAACCTAACCTAACCTAACCTAACCTAACCTAACCTAACCTAACCTAACCTAACCTAACCTAACCTAACCTAACCTAACCTAACCTAACCTAACCTAGCCTAACCTAACCTAACCTAACCTAACCTAACCTAACCTAACCTAACCTAACCTAACCTAACCTAACCTAACCTAACCTAACCTAACCTAACCTAACCTAACCTAACCTAACCTAACCTAACCTAACCTAACCTAACCTAACCTAACCTAACCTAACCTAGCCTAACCTAACCTAACCTAACCTAACCTAACCTAACCTAACCTAACCTAACCTAACCTAACCTAACCTAACCTAACCTAACCTAACCTAACCTAACCTAACCTAACCTAACCTAACCTAACCTAACCTAACCTAACCTAACCTAACCTAACCTAACCTAACCTAACCTAACCTAACCTAACCTAACCTAACCTAACCTAACCTAACCTAACCTAACCTAACCTAACCTAACCTAACCTAACCTAACCTAACCTAACCTAACCTAACCTAACCTAACCTAACCTAACCTAACCTAACCTAACCTAACCTAACCTAACCTAACCTAACCTAACCTAACCTAACCTAACCTAACATAACCTAACCTAACCTAACCTAACCTAACCTAACCTAACCTAACCTAACCTAACCTAACCTAACCTAACCTAACCTAACCTAACCTAACCTAACCTAACCTAACCTAACCTAACCTAACCTAACCTAACCTAACCTAACCTAACCTAACCTAACCTAACCTAACCTAACCTAACCTAACCTAACCTAACCTAACCTAACCTAACCTAACCTAACCTAACCTAACCTAACCTAACCTAACCTAACCTAACCTAACCTAACCTAACCTAACCTAACCTAACCTAACCTAACCTAACCTAACCTAACCTAACCTAACCTAACCTAACCTAACCTAACCTAACCTAACCTAACCTAACCTAACCTAACCTAACCTAACCTAACCTAACCTAACCTAACCTAACCTAACCTAACCTAACCTAACCTAACCTAACCTAACCTAACCTAACCTAACCTAACCTAACCTAACCTAACCTAACCTAACCTAACCTAACCTAACCTAACCTAACCTAACCTAACCTAACCTAACCTAACCTAACCTAACCTAACCTAACCTAACCTAACCTAACCTAACCTAACCTAACCTAACCTAACCTAACCTAACCTAACCTAACCTAACCTAACCTAACCTAACCTAACCTAGCCTAACCTAACCTAACCTAACCTAACCTAACCTAACCTAACCTAACCTAACCTAACCTAACCTAACCTAACCTAACCTAACCTAACCTAACCTAACCTAACCTAACCTAACCTAACCTAACCTAACCTAACCTAACCTAACCTAACCTAACCTAACCTAACCTAACCTAACCTAACCTAACCTAACCTAACCTAACCTAACCTAACCTAACCTAACCTAACCTAACCTAACCTAACCTAACCTAACCTAACCTAACCTAACCTAACCTAACCTAACCTAACCTAACCTAACCTAACCTAACCTAACCTAACCTAACCTAACCTAACCTAACCTAACCTAACCTAACCTAACCTAACCTAACCTAACCTAACCTAACCTAACCTAACCTAACCTAACCTAACCTAACCTAACCTAACCTAACCTAACCTAACCTAACCTAACCTAACCTAACCTAACCTAACCTAACCTAACCTAACCTAACCTAACCTAACCTAACCTAACCTAACCTAACCTAACCTAACCTAACCTAACCTAACCTAACCTAACCTAACCTAACCTAACCTAACCTAACCTAACCTAACCTAACCTAACCTAACCTAACCTAACCTAACCTAACCTAACCTAACCTAACCTAACCTAACCTAACCTAACCTAACCTAACCTAACCTAACCTAACCTAACCTAACCTAACCTAACCTAACCTAACCTAACCTAACCTAACCTAACCTAACCTAACCTAACCTAACCTAACCTAACCTAACCTAACCTAACCTAACCTAACCTAACCTAACCTAACCTAACCTAACCTAACCTAACCTAACCTAACCTAACCTAACCTAACCTAACCTAACCTAACCTAACCTAACCTAACCTAACCTAACCTAACCTAACCTAACCTAACCTAACCTAACCTAACCTAACCTAACCTAACCTAACCTAACCTAACCTAACCTAACCTAACCTAACCTAACCTAACCTAACCTAACCTAACCTAACCTAACCTAACCTAACCTAACCTAACCTAACCTAACCTAACCTAACCTAACCTAACCTAACCTAACCTAACCTAACCTAACCTAACCTAACCTAACCTAACCTAACCTAACCTAACCTAACCTAACCTAACCTAACCTAACCTAACCTAACCTAACCTAACCTAACCTAACCTAACCTAACCTAACCTAACCTAACCTAACCTAACCTAACCTAACCTAACCTAACCTAACCTAACCTAACCTAACCTAACCTAACCTAACCTAACCTAACCTAACCTAACCTAACCTAACCTAACCTAACCTAACCTAACCTAACCTAACCTAACCTAACCTAACCTAACCTAACCTAACCTAACCTAACCTAACCTAACCTAACCTAACCTAACCTAACCTAACCTAACCTAACCTAACCTAACCTAACCTAACCTAACCTAACCTAACCTAACCTAACCTAACCTAACCTAACCTAACCTAACCTAACCTAACCTAACCTAACCTAACCTAACCTAACCTAACCTAACCTAACCTAACCTAACCTAACCTAACCTAACCTAACCTAACCTAACCTAACCTAACCTAACCTAACCTAACCTAACCTAACCTAACCTAACCTAACCTAACCTAACCTAACCTAACCTAACCTAACCTAACCTAACCTAACCTAACCTAACCTAACCTAACCTAACCTAACCTAACCTAACCTAACCTAACCTAACCTAACCTAACCTAACCTAACCTAACCTAACCTAACCTAACCTAACCTAACCTAACCTAACCTAACCTAACCTAACCTAACCTAACCTAACCTAACCTAACCTAACCTAACCTAACCTAACCTAACCTAACCTAACCTAACCTAACCTAACCTAACCTAACCTAACCTAACCTAACCTAACCTAACCTAACCTAACCTAACCTAACCTAACCTAACCTAACCTAACCTAACCTAACCTAACCTAACCTAACCTAACCTAACCTAACCTAACCTAACCTAACCTAACCTAACCTAACCTAACCTAACCTAACCTAACCTAACCTAACCTAACCTAACCTAACCTAACCTAACCTAACCTAACCTAACCTAACCTAACCTAACCTAACCTAACCTAACCTAACCTAACCTAACCTAACCTAACCTAACCTAACCTAACCTAACCTAACCTAACCTAACCTAACCTAACCTAACCTAACCTAACCTAACCTAACCTAACCTAACCTAACCTAACCTAACCTAACCTAACCTAACCTAACCTAACCTAACCTAACCTAACCTAACCTAACCTAACCTAACCTAACCTAACCTAACCTAACCTAACCTAACCTAACCTAACCTAACCTAACCTAACCTAACCTAACCTAACCTAACCTAACCTAACCTAACCTAACCTAACCTAACCTAACCTAACCTAACCTAACCTAACCTAACCTAACCTAACCTAACCTAACCTAACCTAACCTAACCTAACCTAACCTAACCTAACCTAGCCTAACCTAACCTAACCTAACCTAACCTAACCTAACCTAACCTAACCTAACCTAACCTAACCTAACCTAACCTAACCTAACCTAACCTAACCTAACCTAACCTAACCTAACCTAACCTAACCTAACCTAACCTAACCTAACCTAACCTAACCTAACCTAACCTAACCTAACCTAACCTAACCTAACCTAACCTAACCTAACCTAACCTAACCTAACCTAACCTAACCTAACCTAACCTAACCTAACCTAACCTAACCTAACCTAACCTAACCTAACCTAACCTAACCTAACCTAACCTAACCTAACCTAACCTAA
>CAJQFG010000003.1:0-25238 GCA_905404095.1 Glaucopsyche alexis
TGTACTTTTGGATCCAGGGTATACCTTGGAGCAAAATCTTACTTTTTGGTAGGTAGCATATACTTGAACTACTTCAGTAAAAGTCAAATTCACCATATGTGTCCATATAAATTTCGAAGAGTTCCCTCGATTCCTCATGGATCCCATCATCAGGTCACCACTTTGATATCAAAAGGACCAATTTGGGATTACACCCTATACATCTCAGAAAAAAAATTGAAAATCGGTCCACAGGCGGCGAGTAATCGTTGAACATACAAAAAAAAAAAAAAAAAAAAATATATATATATATACAGCCGAACGTATAACCGCCTCCTTTTTGGGAAGTCGGTTAAAAATAACACCGATTAAATAACATAATTCATAATTTTACATTACGTTTTAGTAAATAGTCTATTTTGATTTTAGGCAGTTTGCAATAGTCGATCAAAAATATTAAATATTGTTGCTCATTGGCGTGGCAGCACTCATGACTCAAGAATTTTCAATGAAAGCCTCTTAAAACAACACATTGAAGAAGGACAATTTAATGGCAGATTGTTAGGAGGACTCTGGCTATGCATGTTTACCTTACTTATTTACACCATTATTGCAACCAGCTACAGCAAAAGAAGAAGCATATAATTATGCTCATATTCGCACACGAAATGCAATTGAAAGATGTTTTGGTGTCTGGAAAAATCGTTTTCAGTGTTTATTATCAGGCTTTAGAACATCTTTGGATAATACCAAAATGTATATTGTTGCTCTAGCAGTTTTACATAATATAGCCATTGAATTAAATGAACAAAATTTCAATGAAGATGATGATGAACAGAAACTAGCACGTATCAGCAATTAGTTTTAATTTGGTTTGAACGGATGCAATTATCAAAAATCTGTTGATTTATAAGTGACAGATCACAGAATTCATAGACAAAAACCGATTTTTTACTTTTTTTTCATAGTATTGTCTATGATTCGCGGCGTTGCCGTCTTGTGCATCGGGAATAGCGGTGGAAGAGTTATGACAACCTTATACCGAGTTTATGAGTTAAAAAATAATCTAAGGTTATTCTTAATTTGTACTGAATATAACTATTCCTAATTTAAGCATGGAATATCCTAAGGATAGATATTTTTTATAAGTAAACACTGTAACTGTCTAGCTATCAAGGATTATGATCTCATGAGACATAGCCTGGTGACAGACATACAGTTTTACCCTCTAGATATCTACGAAATAACTTATAGTCTGTAAGTGTTAAAAAAAGCAGTGAATCATGCATACAAATGTCAAAATTGACGCATTAGCTGTGATTACATTAATTTACCTATTAAAGTAAGCCATTTTGACATATAATATAATAATTATAATAATATAATATATATGGGCGCTTCACACCACGTCAATCTGATCCCGTGGTAAGTTCTCGAAGAACTTGTGTTACGGATACCAGACGACGGAAATATATTTAATACTTTTATACTATACACATATTTAAGATTTTTATTATATTATACACATATTTAATACACATCCATGACCCAGGAACACAGAAAAACTTTTTTGTTCCTTCGGCGGGATTTGAACCCGCGACCTCCGGCTTGAGCACCAACATGCTCAACCAACTGAGCCACAGAGGTCGTCAATAATATGTAGATACGCATGATTCACTGCCTTCATAACGTGAATAGGCTAAAGTATAGACTTTATATGACACGAATAGGACGCGACCGCGTCATTCAATGTGCTGCGTACAGTGCAACTAATTTGTTAATGCCTTCGGCAATCATCGTTTTTTTTTTCTACGGAAATGACGGATGTTAGAAAGCATGTGTGGGACTTCCGAAAGATATTAGCAAAGTAGTTTTACTGTATAAAGTATCTTTATAGGTATGTTTTTCTAAAAAGGTAATACTTACATATTTGGTATGTAACTTTTTTGATTTTTAACGGTACCTATATATTTTATCGTATTATATATTTCGTCCATGGTATTATGTAACTTTATGAAGTTTCGATGAGGCATAAGTACTTTAATAATTATATTTGAGAGTATTCGCATGCTAGGTAAAATCCACGGGAACCGTACTATTTGTTTTAGGGAGAAATATTTTTTGAAACTTGGCAACTCGATCTTACTACGCTTTCATTGCACTCCAAAATACAGGGGGATGACACTTTTGACTATTTCAAATCGATATCAATTGTGTGTTGAAGGTTTTAATATAAAGTGTCTTCAGAAATAATTGGTTTTGACAAAACATTGACAGCACAAAATTTCGGAACACTCTGTAAAGTAAAATGCCAACAGTGTCAACCGATCTGAATGCTGTGTAACGAATGAACTGAATACTTCTGTCTCACTCTGAATCATACAATCGGAGCGAGAAAAACATTTTTCTTTCACTTTGTGTCTCGCGCGTACTCGAGGTAGCTGCGTATTACTGCGTAATTGCTGCATCTATTGAGTCAGAAGCGGAGCACCTATACGTGTGGTATGGGCATACCCACAACCCCAACAGCCTTGTGAGTGCATACTTTCAAGGTCTATTAATTTATAGTCAAAATAGGTTCAGTGGGTAGTAGTATTGGTATTGTTAGCCTTTTGAGTCTTACCTGTTCCTTTTACCTGCTGGTCATACTTATATTATTGTTAAAATACATATTTATAGTAGTGTATTTAGTGTTAAGCGGACCTTAAAGCTGCGCGTCCACTGCATCGGAATCGGAGCGGACGGAGCGGACGGAGCGTCGGCATTTACAAAATGCCGATGGGGTGCGTCCACTGCATCCGGATTCAGCATCGGCAATTTAGTTATTTTTAATCCGTCAGCCTGAACGTGCACTTGCATTATGGAGGATAGTGACGAGATATATTGTTGTAATCTCAGACCGAATAGGTTGTAATTAGCTTATTTTATCAGAAGAGGAAAAGAGAAACAAGAGGAAACGAAAGATATGGGTTCATAAATCATAATATAAATTCAAAAAGAATAATTTTTGGAGAATTTCATACATTATATTCTGATTTATTAGAAGATGAAAATAGATTTTTTGGGTACATTCATATGACTCGAAAAAAGTTTTTTGAACTTCACTATATTCTACAATTTTTATTTATTATTTGCCCAATTTCATCCCATATATCGTCTCTCCTCAGTTGGTTAAGATAATGTTGATGTTTTAGATTGTAAAGTTCATCATATTTTTCCACTAAAGTAATTAAAATATCGTCATTCGTCGTGAATAAGTATTTATGTATAGCCGTCGCGTCGTCGCAAACACGTCAGAACTTGAAACGTTCGGAATCCGAATGACGGGTTCACTGCCGATGACGTCATCGGCAAAAATACCGGTCGCGGGCGCAGAAATGCCGATCCAGTGGACGCAGTACCATACAAATCCATACAAAGCAACAAATCCGTCCGCTCCGTCCGCTCCGATTCCGATGCAGTGGACGCGCAGCTTTAGTCAGGTAGATTGAAGAAAACGCAAAATTTGTCACCTCTCCATAAATTTTCGGCCCTTTTTTATTTACTAACCACAACAGATTTAAGAAAAAATAATACTTTGTTTGAACCGATAGGAATTACTCCTGCCGATGTTATATAATCTATAATTTGTGTATGTTTCTTTACTTTAAAATGCATATATTTTTTATTTATTTAATTTATAATCTTAGTTGATGTTAATTTGTTTAAGGTATATTGAAAGCTTATTTTTTTTACCAAACATAAAATAATTTTTTTGCTAAATAAGCGAAAAACTTTCTCGCTCACTCCGCGCGTTAGCTTTTAGTTAAAATAATATTATAAAGAAAATAATACAATTCTTTTTTTAAATTCTAATAACCATGTTATAAAGGAAATAATAAAATCAAAATTTTCGGGCCACATCTTCCTTTGAGAGCTGGATCCGTGCCTGAATCAACCAAAGCGGTTTAATAGGTCAAATTTGTACGATACGCGCATAGCTAAAATAATACGCACGTAGCTCCTGGACGCAATGTATGGGGCCCTAGTACCTCGACTACGTGTGTAGACCTTACGTGCGTAAGAATACGCAGTTTCTGGACATAGTCTTAGGCTTTCAGCTCATAGTGTAGTCTGTTTTCTCAATCTTGTTTCGGTCTTTTTAGTGCGTTGCTTAGGTATCTGTCTTTTTTTTGCAGTCGGGTTTTTTAATTTTTTTGATATAAAGGGTTATAATCCCAAGTTGGTCCTGTTTTCAAAAAAGTGGTGACCTGATGATGGGACCTGATCATGAGGAATCGAGGGAACTCCTCGAAATTTTTAATGAAAACATATGGTGATTTTGACTTTTTCTGAAGCATATGCTACCAAAAAGTAAGATAATTCTCCAAGGTATACTCTGGATCCAAAAGTGCAGAACAGAACTCCTGACTCCTTATAGATACATGTTTGGGGATTTCGGCATTATTTAAAGAACTGCAAGCATATGCCACCATGTCAATTAAAGTAATCATCATTATCACCATCACACCATACACCATCACATTTTGATGATATAAAAGGTACTTCTTATAGTATTTTACACCAACACAGAGGTCTTTGACTCTGTCGTTTATCGACATATTTACAAAATTATTTTATTGCTGTAAAGGGTATAAATTCGAAACTCGTCTTTTAGTCACTAAAGTGGAAACTTGATGATGGGGGATCCATGAGGAATCGAGGGAACTCCTTGAAATTTATGTGGACACATAATATAATGATATAGATTTTTCCTGAAATAACACAATCATATTATGCTACCAAAAAATATATTTAGGCAAGTGGTACACTGACTTGTCGGTGACCGTATATTAACTACCCTATTACCATAATATCACAGTGTAATGAAGAGATACAGTGGTCCAACGCGTTTGAAGTCGCGCGAAATGCCGCTTTTGTGTAGGTATTCGTCATTGCTGCAGGGTTGTCACAATAATGTGTTTTATTATAATCTGTTCTACATTTTGTGTATTCGTAGTATGTGTATGTAGAGTACTAGGAATAAAACAAAAAAATATATATAGAAGTATTAATGAAGAGTTTTATTATAAAAAATACAAATTGATATATATCGGATATATATCATGATATATTATATCAATTGATATTTATGCTTGATATATATCAAAATTGATATTTATGTTTAAAAATGTAAAATAATGTTTTAAATGTAAAAAATCTTACATCAAGTCATAGTCTAAATACACAGGTCTTATTTTCCGAGAGTTTCACAAGCCTAGGTCATCAAAAACTTGCTATTTGACACGACATTAACTAATCATTAGGCTTATGACACCCACGTGACCCCCTGTTTTTCGGAAGAAAATTCCTTGTTTGTTATTATACTATTGTTATACCATTTATACCATGTGTCAAATTAATTCGACTGATATGATTAATACACTTTTTTTTCTTCTGGTTATAAACAAAAGTCATTTATGGATTTAAGACTTAAATTGATACTCAAAAGTATCTATCGTTGATTTTTAATTTATTTGAAAACTTTGAATATCAAATAAATAAATGAGTTTAATTTTACTTCCCTATCTTCAAATTATCAGAGATACAAATTATTTCGATACAACTATTACGAAAAAACATATCAGAGTATGAAATTTGTATGTAATTTTGAAAATATCAAAAATATCAAAAAATCAAAAATATCGGATATATATCAAAGATATCTGATATTTTGATATTTATTATAAATATCGGATATTTACGAACCCTGCAAAAGCTACAAATGCGAAACTGAAACTATTTTCGACATTTGGTTTTACTAGTTTTTAGATTGCGATTGTTGAATTTGACGATGTAGTTAGTAAATTCTCATACGTAGATACAATTTTATTAAAAATTCTGACGGGAAACAGGCGCATGGTTTTGTATTAAAATTAATCTTCTATAGCTGTTCATATAATTGACCATTGTAAATAAGTACCTACATACAACTCAAACGAAACACTGTCGCAAACCACTTAAAACAATCAAATTAAAAAGCGTCAACCCCGGCTGACGTGTCCCAAGCGAGTGTATGGCAGCTTGGGCTCGCTACCGCCCCTCTCTCACCCCGCACGCCCCGCACGATTGCTCTGTCTAGACGTGTCCGTTGGACGACTGTAGGTATTATAAGTTCTATAGGCTGTGATAATATTATGTATTGGTACACCTAAATCGAATATTAAAAGTAAACTGTGCTAGTTGCCTATATAATTTAACCTTAAAAAGACGAAGAGCCTTACGATTCCGAACATAGGGGGCATTTACCTTACTAATATCGCTAATAGGGAATATGCATGTATTTTTTTATTTTTTTAAACATTTCTACTGGTTATAACATTACCAAATATATATATAACACATCAAAAACATTATCTATTAACCAAGAAAAAATGTTTAAAAATCACTATAATTTTTGCGCGGTTTAAACACGCCATTTTCGCGGGATTGGGTTGTGACGTCATCGTACACGAAAAAGACAGTTGACAGATAAAATCATAGACGACTCAGAGCACGAAGTATAGATACCAGGAGTCCGAACGGTATAGGCTTTTCCATAGTAATTATGTACACAATAATAGGACCAGATCTTAGTTCTCTTTTCTGCCGCTAGCTGTGCGAGAACTTGTTACGTACCGAGTGTTGCCAATACCATTATTTATTACAATTATTTTTAAATTACCGATAGGCAATTACCGTGTTCTACGGTATCAATTTTTCGAGAACAGTTTCTAAGAATTTCCTAAAACTTTTATATAATAAGATTTAAATCCACGTTTCTCTTATTATTTTCTTCCAGAGCTGTCAATAGCAACATAACTTCCCGCGTAATTTCAAACGAGTGCTTGTCGAACTGTCGCGCGCTCTACCGGCAAAATCTATCCCCGTTAAATTGAGACCATTATTTTAACATTACGTTCGGACTCCTGGTATCTATGCTTCATGAGTCAGAGCATAAAATTCAATTTAACGTCAGTCATGTCATTGTCACAAAAGACAGTGTCGTGTAGTGTGACGTCACACGCGCGTCACCATTGGTCGCGACTCGCGACCAATGGTGACGCGTTTCGCAATTTTAAATATCCCGGGCTGATTTTGCATTTTTCTACACTAATATTATAAAGAGGAAAACTTTGTTTGTATGTTTGTTTGTTTGTTTGTTTGTTTGTTTGTAATGAATAGGCTCAAAAAGTACTGGACCGATTTCAAAAATTCTTTCACCATTCGAAAGCTACATTATCCACGAGTAACATAGGCTAAATTTTATTTTGGAAAAAAATAGGGTTCCGTAAGATATTTGGGTTTTTCGGACACAAGGTGTAAAAAATCAACCAGAAAAGTTACTTGTTTTGCGTACGCTGCCTAAACTATAAAAGATAGAACCATAAAATGTTCTAATTAATTGTAGATCTTATAAATATCTACAAAAAAGTCCGCGACACACTATACCTATCTATGTCGAGTGAGGCACAACAACCATTTTTTTATTTAGAAATCTTGAATTTTTTTTTGGACTACATTTAAACGCGTTTATTTTACTCATGTTATTAATCCTTATCAAAATAAATTATTTCATCACTAAGTACAGTTTATGTAGATAATATTTGGTCTTTGAATGATTAAAATTGGACGTTTGGTTTTGAAGTTATGGCGAAATTAAAATATTACGATTTCTGCTGCACGGCCCGTTGCGAAGTGGGCGTCACCAAGGCGGGGTGCGCGTGCGGGTTAATGTTTAGTTTAGTTATTTTATAAACATCAAATTGATAATATCTTAAAATATAATACATTATAATATCTATACATCTATACAGTTAAATACAATTTAAGTGTCTGTTTGTAACTTCAAATTAACAGCTTTTTACATAATGAATCTGAAAGTATATTCGGTACTTACAATAAAATACATTTTTTTTTTAATTTTTGTCTGTCCGTCTGTCTGTCTGTCAGTCGGTCTGTCTGTCTGTTTGTTCCGACTAATCTCTGAAACGGTTGGACCGATTTTCACGGGACTTTCACTAGCAGATAGCTGATGTTATAGGGTCTAACACAGGCTACTTTTATT
Organism: Glaucopsyche alexis; assembly: GCA_905404095.1. NCBI lineage: Eukaryota > Metazoa > Arthropoda > Insecta > Lepidoptera > Lycaenidae > Glaucopsyche > Glaucopsyche alexis. The sequence goes on from CAJQFG010000003.1 coordinate 8,066, forward strand.
TTAGGGTTCCGTTTAAAAAAAATAGGATTCCGCTTTCGTTAGTCATAAATAAAGTCGCGGGTAAATTTCAGCGATATCCCAAAGTATTGTTCCACGCGGACAAAGTCGCGGGCAAAAGCTAGTATATATATATTTTTTTCGGTTTAAATAAGAACTAAATTTAAAAAATTCCTATTAGTTATAATGTGACGACAATAAAGAACAGGGAAAAAAATATTTCAGGCAAATTAAATTTTTATGCATATTCCCTATTCGCTACTGAACAAAGGGAGTTGATTTTAGAGTTAAGTGTTCATATTACATATTTTGTATGTTGATGCCAAAAATAAAGTTTGTTACTAAATAATAAAGTTTTTACTTTTTTCTTTAAACTTTTCATCTTTACCTATCCTTTATCTAAATGTATCTATAAATAAATAATAAACAGAATTATCACTTTCTGTTTTTTTTTCATACTTAAAGACGTTTTGAACGCAATAAAAATGTTCTAATCTAACCCATTTTTAGAATTCCCATTTTTAGAGAGTTGTGACAACGTTATTTCGCGCCAGGTTTTGTGAGGCCGTGTTACAACTTTTACGTAAAATAGAGCTCTACAAAGTTTTTGACATGAAGCTATGAAAAACGAAACATACTTAAATGTTACAGAAACGTTAACAATACCGAATTCCTATACAATTTTCGAAATTTTATTATATTTTTATCTCAAAAACTACGGATCTTATAATTTTGAAAACTTGCGAAATTACTGCGACAATAAAAGAACTTTAAGCGGTAAAATTACCATAAACCAATTAATAGTACAAATGTGGGATGTTATTCGAAAGTTTAGCCGACATATCTAGGGTAATGACAATTTAGTATGGCAACACCGGCTCACGCACACAATGCATAAAAAACCGGCTTCACTTTGTTGTTCGTAGAAGTCCATCTATACTTTTTATTTGATCTGAGATCTCAAGTACATTATACGGACGCTCTAACGGCTTAAGGAAAACATCGTGAGGAAACCCGCACATAGTTGGCCCCAGACGTATTGACCAGTTCATTCCTCTGGACTAGGCTGACTATGTTGTGAGAATGCCGTATGTGCTTGGGCAACCATACGACATTTAAAAACCAACTGTCCCAGGCACTACAGTATTTCAAGAGTGGTTACTTCGCTCGGAGAATACTGTATAAATCATCCATTAACGGATGTAAAGGCCTAAGTATGATAAGAGCATAATTATAGGTGACGACATAAAATTTTTCTTTTTAATGTTATTAAATATAATTATTGAAACAGAAACGTTATAATAGGCAATTTCATGCATGAACATTATTATGTAAATAAAACGGCGTGTTCGCTTTAGTTGCTTTTTATGCTACCGTTATGTTATTGAGTTTATCAAATTGTGTATATATATTTTTTAACATTTATATTTTTTATAGACTGTTCACGACCAGACATGAGAATGTTGAGCCCGGTACCGTCGTCGATACCGACATCGTGCACCAGACCGAGCTGAATTTCTACTTGGTGAGATATGATTTTTTTTTATTAGCTATATGCATGGCTATACATAATATTTTGCTTACAAATTTTAACCTACTACGGATTGGCAGAAATCAAAAACAATTCGAACTTCGAAGTTGTTCATCTTTCGTCCACCGCACGCGATCCCTATTTAGGGTGAAAAGCCTAGACGACTGATTTTTTTTATTGCATAAATGAATAGTACCTACTCTTAAATATGAGTAACTTCTCAGAAGAAACCGTATATCAAAAGTCAATATTTTTAAAGGTTACAAAATTCGATTTGTTTACAAAATTTCGCAAGTCCCGTGAAAACGCTCCATACTAAAGTCGTACGTAGCTATGAAGCTATGATTAAAGGTAGCCTTTCGAACCGAGCGTCAGTGACGCCGCGACACTGAATTGTATGGGACGGCGACAGTGATGCGTGTCGCTACTGTCGCCGTCCCATACAATTCAGTGACGCGGCGTCACTGACGCTCAGTTCGAAAGGCTACCTTAAAGTGTATGAAGTATATGGCCGCAAGAACATATTTGTAAATATCTCCGATATTTGTGCGTTTAAGTTCATACATACCATAATTAAAGTTTATGTATATGATGTAAGTAAACTAATGATGTAGGTTTTGTTTACTAATTTAGCAAAAAAATAATTAAATTTGTTGTACTTTTTAGATGTATCTAATAACTAAACTATAAATAAAATATTATATTTTTTTACATTTACCAAGTAGTAATGCCTCAAAATTCCTGAGTACATTAATGAAACTAAATATTTTAGATGTAGTTGTGTACCCAATTCTTTGATCCTTAAGCTACTCAATAGTGTTATTAATTTTGGGTGGTCATAGTCGTTGAGTAGCTGCAACACCAAACTGTATTCCCAAATTATTCCGATTACAGTACCACTGTGGAAAGAATTTGAGGCTTATTCACGTCAAAGAACGGCGCCATTTTGTTTCAAATGTAATATTATGTTTGTTCAGGTGTCGCACCAAGCGATCAAGGGCACGGCGCGACCCACGCGCTACCACTGCGTGTGCAACGACGGCAAGCTCACCGTGACCGAGGTGGAGCAGCTCGCCTTCTACCTGTGCCACCTGTACTCGCGGTGCACGCGCTCCGTGTCCTACCCCACGCCGACGTACTACGCGCATCTCGCCTGCTTCCGCGCTCGCTCGCTCACCTTGTGAGTACTTATTGTATTTTACATTCATTATTACATGCATATATTTTAAGCGGACCATGGAGAGACGCTTGGCTACGTTGAATGTAAGAGGAGGAATGGATGATAAGAATGAAAGTGGACGAAGCGAAAGAAGTATGTAAGGATCGTAGCAAGTGGAAAGAAGTGGTCTCTGCCTACCCCTACGGGAAAAAGGCGTGATTATATGTATGTATGTATGTATGTACTGGTCGAATTTGAATTGACCTCTGTGGCTCAGTGGTTAGCGCATTGGCGCTTTCGCAGGTTCGAATCCCGCCAGGGAACAAAAAAAGTGTTCTGTGTTCCTGGGTCATGGATGTGTATTAAATATGTGTATAATAATATAATAAAACTCATTAATATAAGTATAATATAAAAATCATTAAATATGCTTCCCGTTGTCTGGTACCCGGAACACAAGTTCTTCGGATACTTACCACGGGGCCAGACTGACGTGGTGTGAAGCGTCCATACATGTTATTATTAATCTGCTACCATTTCCAACAATCAGGCAATTCGTATTAAACTAGCAATAGCATACTATTTACTTCCGTTTTCATGAGAGCTTAGGAGCGCCAACTCTCCTAGGGTACTAATTGTATTTACCTGTGCATACCACTACCGGTCGAATTTGAATCTGATACCATTTTCAACAACCAGGCGATTCGTATTAAACTAGCAATAGCATATTATTTACTTCCGTTTTCATGAGAGCTTAGGAGCGCCAACTCTCCTAGGGTACTAATTGTATTTACCTGTGCATACCACTACCGGTCGAATTTGAATCTGATACCATTTTCAACAACCAGGCGATTCGTATTAAACTAGCAATAGCATACTATTTACTTCCGTTTTCATGAGAGCTTAGGAGCGCCAACTCTCCTAGGGTACTAATTGTATTTACCTGTGCATACCACTACCGGTCGAATTTGAATCTGATACCATTTTCAACAACCAGGCGATTCGTATTAAACTAGCAATAGCATACTATTTACTTCCGTTTTCATGAGAGCTTAGGAGCGCCAACTCTCCTAGGGTACTAATTGTATTTACCTGTGCATACCACTACCGGTCGAATTTGAATCTGATACCATTTTCAACAACCAGGCGATTCGTATTAAACTACCAGTAGCATATTATTTACTTCCGTTTTCATGAGAGCTCAGAAGCGCCAACTCTCCTAGGGTACTAATTGTATTTACCTGTGCATACCACTACCGGTCGAATTTGAATCTGCTACCATTTACAACAACCAGGCGATTCGTATTAAACTACCAGTAGCATATTATTTACTTCCGTTTTCATGAGAGCTCAGAAGCGCCAACTCTCCTAGGGTACTAATTGTATTTACCTGTGCATACCACTACCGGTCGAATTTGAATCTGCTACCATTTACAACAACCAGGCGATTCGTATTAAACTACCAGTAGCATATTATTTACTTCCGTTTTCATGAGAGCTCAGAAGCGCCAACTCTCCTAGGGTACTAATTGTATTTACCTGTGCATACCACTACCGGTCGAATTTGAATCTGATACCATTTTCAACAACCAGGCGATTCGTATTAAACTAGCAATAGCATACTATTTACTTCCGTTTTCATGAGAGCTTAGGAGCGCCAACTCTCCTAGGGTACTAATTGTATTTACCTGTGCATACCACTACCGGTCGAATTTGAATCTGATACCATTTTCAACAACCAGGCGATTCGTATTAAACTACCAGTAGCATATTATTTACTTCCGTTTTCATGAGAGCTCAGAAGCGCCAACTCTCCTAGGGTACTAATTGTATTTACCTGTGCATACCATTACCGGTCGAATTCGAATCTGCTACCATTCTCAACAACCAGGCGATACATATTAAACTACCAGTAGCATATTATACTCCAATTTTCATCATGCTTAGAAGCCCCAACCCTAGTACTAATGCGCTTAGACGCGGCGCGACGTGCTATAGCTATGTCGACCGCCGATGACTCCGATATCTCGCCCCCATAGATATGTTGATAAATCTATTAGCGCGAGATGTAAAGTTGATAGTGTACTAAAGTGACTGTGTAAAGGTAATCTATACTAATATATAATAAAGAGGAAATATTTATTTCTCTTTATTTGCATTGAATAGGCTCCATGGGGGGGATTGGGGATTTTAAGGACCAGGAACGCAAGTCGCAACACCAGAGGAGTTACAAGTGTAACTCCTCTGGTGATGCGAGTGTCCATGGGCGGTGGTAATCGCTTACCATCAGGCGATCCGTCTGCTCGTTTCCTGGCTCATTACATAAAAAAAAAAATACTGGACGGATTTTTTGGCATAGGCTACTTTTTATCGCAGGACATAGGCTACTTTTTATCGCAGCAAAATGTGCGGTTCCCATGCGATTTCTTTTTGCGCGCACGAAGTCGCGGGCTTTATCTACACAATAAAATAAATGTGCCTTGTCGCGGCGCATCTACGCCCACTTGTGCTAGAAGGGGCTGATCGGTAGTCGGTCAAGAAGTACTGCTATTCTACGAAAACCACTTTTGGTTACCTTTAAAAAGGTCAGAAGTTGTTGTCGGGTGTTGTTGTTAGTCAGCTATGTCATATCAAAAGTTAAAGACTGTTGCAACTTTTTTAAGATAAATAGAATTGTATTGTTCAATAACTATGAATTTCGTTTTCAGCGGCGATCGCTTCGACAACGTGGACTTGGAGAGGAACCCGAAACGCATCCACGTCATGGACCGAATGCTCAAATTCAGTCGAATGTTCTTCGTCTAAACAACTGGCATGCTTTTATTGAAGGTTTTCAACTCGGTGGTGTATGACAGCTGTTTTAACCTGACGCGTGTAAGGCGCCGTCTGGCGGAAGAGGGAGTAGCGAAAACCGCCAATATAAGTTCGATACTTTTTCTGTCCCCAGGCGGCGCTTAGTCCGTCCAAACATCTGCCTGACGGCTCGGACTTGAAAACCTTCATTTTACTATCTTGATATCTATATTAATTATAAACAAATTTTATATGAATCACGGTCACGGAACAGAAATCAAGTGGAAGTGTTATACTACACGCACTATACTAAAAATGAAGTCGCTCAGTTTCCTGTTCAATCAGATCTTTTAAACTAAGCTGCGGAGTTTAATGCTGTTTTCAACAATGGATAGAGACTATTCAAGAGAAACTATTCAAGAGAAATATTTATATGTATAATACATTGCACCCGTACGAAGCTGGAGTGGGTCGCTTATATAAAACAATAAAAATTTAATCCCAATTTCTGTCAAAACCCCACTCCTGAGGTGAATGTCGCCAGACTAAATAATTATCAGCGTGGCAAGAGCTAGTAGCTGAGATAGGTTTGAAATCTGTTGGAGGGTTTTACACGTACAGTGCTTTTTGCATGGTCCTTTGAAAATAAATGAGGGTACCTCATTCTTCATCATAGTTACTGAGTAGCGTAGAATTTTCAACATGTTTTTAAATACGCGTAACAACGCTTAATCGTTGACACGTGGACCACGCCTACTTTGCAGTTCCACTTGTTTTCTGTTCCGTGATCTCGGTAAACGTATTTCCAAAAAAGTTTTTTTTATTGACGTCATTATTTTTTTGTTTAACGTTAACTTATTTTCTGTTCCATGATCTCGGTAAATGTATTTCCAAAATTTGTTTTTTTTTTTGTGTTGACGTCATTATTTTTGTTTAACGTTATAATTAATCTTATATCTAGCACTTGCTGATAAGTGTCGGACATTTATTGAGCTATCGATTTTATCTTACTTATAAGTATTTGATATAAAGGCCTGTATTCACTTGATTAGTGCGAGTGCGAGTGATTAGTGTTTAGTGCAGGTGTGTAGTGCGAGTAGTGTCCAATACTGTTTAGTGGCTCTGTTTAGTAAATTAATGTGAAACCATGTCCAGACGTGTTTAGTAGCAGGCATGCTGCGAGTGAGGTCCCCCTCACTCGCAGCATGCCTGCCTGCCTGAGGGGGGCGCGCGGGATGGAGCTACTCGGAGCCCACTCGCAAAAAAATAGAACACGCTTCCAATCACTTTACTACGCAGCCAACTACTACTCGTACTAAACAGTCGCTGTCCACACGTATTTTCTACTAATCACTAATCACTCGCGCTACACCCTCGCACTCGCACTAATCAAAGTGAATACAGGCCTTTAGTCATCAACCCCCTTACTAATAATCGCTGTATAACCTTTTAATAGTTATACAGTGTTTGTCTCCTTCTATCGAATTAAAAATGTCACTTGTGTGACGTGGACAAAACACTGAATAACTATTCAAAGCTTATACAGCGTTTATTAGTAAGGGGTCAAATATTTAAGGATATAATATCTGATTTAAAATATACGTTATTAAATATACATAAGAAAAAAAAACATATTCGAATTAAAAGTAGCAGTAAGTATAAAAATACTTTTGTTTCGAGTTATAAAAACCCAAAAAAAAAAAAAAACCAAATAACTTTTATTTTATTAATAAAACTTTAGTGCCCCGAATACTTTTTCTTGACTAAGTAATACTAAGTTTAGGGGTTATTGAAATTATTAAAAATTCTGCCTTTGTCTAATATAATAAAGACAATAGGCAATTATCCTATGATGAAAATATGTAACATCAAAATTTTGATAGTTTATCACTAAACATTATTCAAAAACCAATTTGACCTACTCTTACGATTTTTATAAAATATAAAAAAAATAATTTTCCACGTTTGACCTCGAGATTAGAAACGCACGGATTTGGCTGAAGCGAATGTGACGTCATCTTCTTGTACTTCTTATTTTTTTAATGGGCCTCTTTAATCCGTTAATTAATAGCCAGTATCGGTATCACTATTGTCAGTAAACGTCATATAAAAAAAAAACTTATGTCACTTGTCATATATGTTAATATTTTAAAATAGTAAAATTACCAAAGCTAACACCAAGCATTCTAGGATTTGACATGTTTAGACTTTAGTGTGATTTGATGCTTGCCACTCTGACATTGGCAACTCATTGAGACCACCGTAACTCAAAAGAAGAAGATTTGACAAAATTAGATAAAGAGGTAAAATAGTTGTTTACAAGAAGTTGACGTCATGAGTCATGATAAGACATTCTAGCGTTTAGGTGGCTCTATGAATTATTTCAACTTTATTGCTGATTTGCAAGGAAAGTAAAGTAATTCACAAGGAATGGTCCAGATTGCAAATGCACCTATTATGTTAATAAGAACAATTTGACATATTTTTTTCAAAAGCTTGAAAAATACCCTGTTGTCATTCGAACAGAATTTCTTGCCCTTTCTTTGCAACGATCACTACCTAGGTAACACTAAAAATGTTTAGAAAATGAAAAACTGCTTAATGTAGAAAGTTGCCAAAAATTGTTTTTCGAAGTAATCTCTGTTCCTCTCTACACATCATCGCATTCGATGGAACCACTGAGAAAAGCAGTGGGCCCATTCTTCCTTAAGGGTCTCTTCTATGACATTTTCGTACGCTTTCACCGCATCTTCAGGCCTCGTAAAGCGAATACCTCGAATTTTATCTTTAGTTCTTGGGAATAAATGAAAGTCGCAGGGCGCCAGGTCAGGACTGTATGGTGGATGACTCATTATCTCGACACCTGCCATAGTCAAATATTCAACAGTCCGTTTTGCGGAGTGCGCTGAAGCATTGTCGTGGTGAAGGAGGATCCTGCTTCGAGGGCGCTGCTGTCGAATTTTTTCTAAGACAACAGGCAAACAGCGATTGACATACCAGTCTGCAGTAACTGTCCTTCCATCTTCTAGCACAACTGTCGCGAAATGACCTTTCCGACCAAAGAATGAGGCAATCATCTTTTTTCCTTGACTTCTTCCTTTCTTTACCTTGGCCGATCCTCGAAAGGAAACACCCACTGACCTGATTGTCTTTTGGTTTCGGGTTCGTAGCAATATATCCAGCTTTCACCACCTGTGACGATGTCAAATACAGCATTTGAGTCACCGCCGTTGAACTTATCTAACATTTGGCGAAGGTGTTTCTGGTCGTCGGTTAAAGTATGGGGAATCCATCTGATACAAAGCTTCCTGACGCCTAAATGTTCATGTAATATTTTTTTAACTTTACTCATAACAATGCCTAGGCTTGCCCGTATCTGCTGATAGGTCACTCTCTTATCTTCCTCTATCATGCGTCACACAACACTGATGTTATCTTCAGTAGTCGGTGTTAAAGGATCATCATTGAGATTGCTACGTCCACGCTTAAACTCGTTAAACCAATTGTAAATAGTGGTACAAGATGGGGCTTCATTAAGAAATGCTAATCGCAGCATATCATAGCTTTGTTGTTGAGTAAGCCCACAACGAAAGTCATAATAAATCATTGACCGAAAATTTTCTCGCGTTAGGTTCATTTTCACGTGTAACAAGAGTTTTAGATTTGCCGCCAATTCACAAAAACAAATGACAAATGAATGCAATATACTACATTGGGTTACCAAAGAGTTCTAAAATTAAAATTCAAAAAAAGTTTTCATTAGCAATGTTTCAAACTGGCCAGTTCTAAACATTTTCAGTGTTACCCACGTACAACTATTAGTTATGCAATCAAGCTACTAAAAAGTGTGTGGCGGGCATAACATAACTATTTTTATATTGTCAGATGGTGTAAGATGGTCTGGACTGTGGGTAATTATGGCCAAAACAAAAATAAAAAAATTTGTTTTATTTAGAGTTGATGTTTTAACTATGTTATTTTAAATATGCACCTTTCTGGACGTGTCGGCCAGTGTGTTCCTCTTGCCCCGAAAACCAAAACTATTTCCACCAACTAACAAATATATCGTAAACTTTATAACATTGGAAGTCGGTTAATGTGTTACTAAGGTATTACGATATTCTGGTGAGTCATGAGCTGGTCTATCAGCCTTCGAAGGGACGACGTCGACTTCTGGGACATTCTGTATATGTAGGCAAAACTCCCGTGGAATAAAAGTCTGACTTTAAGGTCCCGCGTAAACGATAAAGAAAATTTATCTTCAGAAATGTTTTGAAATTATCATATGTTAAACTAACAATTTTATAATAAAAAGAAAGCATTGTCTGATCTTGTTAAAAATATGTTTGTCTCGTGATGTTAAATGGTAAAAATCACTAAATTGTACTGTCGGTCTAATGTAGTCGACGAACACTAACATATTTTGCGCCAAATTTCCAAACGAGTGTAAGTTTTACAACGTGTCATTAATGTGGTATTCAATAGTTTTATTAATTGTGTAGTTTACATTTCAGGGAAAGTTGCCACATCAAAATATATCTGTATTCGTAGCTGTACTAAAATTGATGTTTTGTATTTAGACCCTTGTTGTAATCTATTTAATAAACAACGCTAAAATTGTTCGTGTTTTTTAATTATACAATATGCCTTAAGTCAACAACAAGCAAAGAAACTCCGGTATGGTCCAGCAAATATGAACGTGAATTCTATAAAATATTGTAGGATATCGTTTGGGCTGGTAGCGACTTTAAAATTAAGTAGATTGAGTAGAGAAATAGCCAAATTTAAAAGGGGAATTATTTAGAAAATAAGTTTTATTTCATACTTTTTTGTGTATTTTTACTTTGGAAGTCGGTTTAATTTTTTGTTTAAAAATAATAATTATTTATCTAGTAACTAAAAAGTACCTACCTCACTGAAAGTTAGCCTCAATGCGTTAATACTTTAATAGTACTGACTACCAAACAATGGTTCCCCTATTCTATACATTTCTGTTGAAAGTAGTGTAGGAAGTTAGAAAATCATGAGCCACAATCATAATCGATGTTCTCTAATCGAATATTATAAGCTTTATCGTTTCCCTTTACCAAGTCGTGTATTAAAATTAGTAAGGGTCAATTCACACCAAACGATACACGACATAGCGCTACATGTTTAAGATAGCTATCCAAAATTGAACTTGAAGAGGAAACATCAGGGCCACGCAATGAATGGAAAAGCATACAAACATAGTCCCCTGTTTCATCCCTGGATAATGCCGGTAGAGTAACATTTTTTTCCTGAATATCTATGGATACTTAATAGTATATAATTATACTAATGCATGCATACATATGCTAATGCATGTCCCTATGATTTCCTTTTTTTCATAAATTAACTAGCTGGTGCCCGCAACTTCGTTTGCGGAAACGGAACCTTTTTTTCCCGACTACCTACGGCATTTGGTCGCTGATCTACGGTGAATCCAATAGGAAGGATAATGGTTTTGGCTGTGTATGTACTATGTACCTATATTATGTTATTAGTTTATTACCCGAATGCAGAAGTTGTTTGGTATCAACTTCTGCAGTCGCAGTATAAAGAGCTAAAATGATCAATCATTAGTCTGGCTCTAAAAATACATTCATCCTTTTCATCCCGTTCAGCCCTTTAGGGGTTGAATATCAAAAAATCATGAAACACATGTTTATTTATTTTCTTTTAGGACTACATTTACAAATTTTCAAGCCGAAACGCTCATCAAATATTTTTTCCCCATACAAAGTTTAGTACTCCTTTTTACCCCTTAAAATATTTAATTTTAGAAAATATTGAATAAGAGTTTTAGTAGATTATGCCAAGGCGCAACTTCACGGAATTACAAACAGATCTGACCACAAACAAAAAAGTTACATACAAACGTTAATACCTCTTTTTACCCCTTTAGAGGGTGAATTTCGCAATATCCCTTCTTAGTAGACCTATATGTCACAAAAGGAAGCCATGATCTAAATATTACGTTCTAGCTTCAGTCGTTTTGCCTCGGCGTTGATGAATCAGTCAGGCGTTGTTACTTTATTATAATAGATTATTAATAGAGATATGGACGTTCTGGACGTTTCCATACGTCCAGCAGTGTTATTCTGTAAGAACATTTTCAAATATCTCGACAGCTGAATCCGCGGCAAGTGTCAAATATCATATAAAAATTTGACACTCACCGCGGATTCAGCTGTCGAGATTTGAAAATGTTCTTAGAGAATAGACAGGCTGAACGTCATACTTAAAAAAGTAGCCAGATTTTCGCTGTGTTCAAACATCCAGAAAACAAAGACTAAATTAAAACATAGGATCACAGTTCAAGCCTCTTTTCATTTTTTATGAAAAATGGAGAAGGAATCCGGGGACTACGACTCGTTGTTATTCCTATGCCCATGCAACTCGTTGATTTTAATAGGTATTTTCAGTTCACGTTGTCTCTACTCTCTATCGCACTCTCAGTCTCTCACACATTGATGGCTAGCTTATTCGGGCACTGCGGGACAGAAATAGTTTTTACCTTTTTAATATTATATATCTATGGCTTTTACAAATAACTTAAAATTAATACAAAAACCAAACATAAACTGAGAACAGACTGACGTTTGACAGACAGATCTGAAAACTGAGGACACGCTTCCAGCCAAATCCAGCTGTCCACTAGACATCCGCCGCAGCGGATTTTTACGCGGTGAGCGTACGACGTTTTTAGTGCAAAGTGTTAAGGCGAATATAACAAAATACTAAATCCAGTAATTGCAATTCCATGTAATAATAATGTATTATGTTTTAGTCGCTTAATGTTTCGTCGTCTGCACCGCGCGAAAATTCACCATGGCGAATGTTCCGTGTCATGTTTGTTCTTAACTATGGAGTAGGTACTTAGATACTATGGTTAACCCCTCAATTTAAGTCCTGTGTTTTTGCACACGACGCGGTCGCTAATTACATATCAGACGAGGCGCTACCCACTGTTTAAGACGTCGCGTGAGGTCAATTTGTCTGCTTTGTATTGTAATCATTTAATCTCTCGCGTGCCAACTAAGCAGTTCCTATGTTAAATCTAGGAGAGGTCGTGCGAAAAACCCGTGATTCTCAATAATTAGCCCCGTTATGCGAGGAATTCAGGGCCAGGCACATTTAAATGAAATTTATGAGGAAAATTATAGAATTTCTTAAAAAGTAAAATGTCTCAGTGCGACGGCAATTCTTTTGTTTCAGAGAAATTTCGTGATTGACTGATATTATCGAAGCTTGAATAATTAATACATCTAATCTATTTTATTTCTTTAGAATAGATTTAAAGAAATGTAGGTTAGGTAATTAAGTAGGTAATATAGGTAGTCTTAAGTAGAGTAGGTAGTAATATTACTTTTTACTCGACTACGGCGAAGCCGAAATTTTTGAATTCTATGTACCTATGTATGTTAGTTTCTTTCACCATTGCGCCTAAACTACTTATCCGATTTTAATAAATTAGATGTCGACTGCAGGGACCACCAGTGCTTACCCTTTAAGGGGTTTTGATTGGGTATTTCGAAAGGCTGGCTACTTTAAGTTAATTAAAAACCCTTATGATGAGGTTACACTTATGATTTGGTAATCCGTTGAACGAAAAACCCTTTCAAAGGGTTTCCCAATAAATAAGTCGAATAGTAGTTAAGCACAACGAAAAAGCCGTATGGATTGAATAACCTCATCTAAAAGGGTTACCCCTTCATAAGCGCTAACCAAGTAACCTCTTCGAGCGACTTTAGATTATAATTCTTTACGAATAGGGTCAATTATTGTATGCGTTAGCGTACGCTACCGGCTGGCGCATGCGCACTGCGTGAGCTGGGTTCAACTCGATCACTACTTGCACGCAACAATGTATCTTAAAATGTAGGACGAACGGCTATATTATGGTAGAACAGAAATTGCGCTCAGGCACGCCTTCTTCTCCCCGTTAATTTGTTAACTGTTTTTACTTGCACTTTGCTTGTTTATTCACGTCTTATTTCGTTCTTGGTTAATATTTTCTAACCAAACGAAACTACGTTTGTATGGGATTTCGACGCTCCGTCTAAACGTAAAAACTCGTTAATACAACTATAAGGGTTAAACGTCTAAACGTTTAACCTTCCAAGCCGTTTAGCTGGGCCTTGATTATTAATCATGTTAACCGAAAGAGCATGGCATCGACTGAGCGAAGCTTGCGACAGCCATGCTAGCGACGAGAAGCGCGCGAGCCCTGAATAATGCGCGGGCAGAAAGGGGACGTTGGCAAACGAAACACCAACGTGTACAAACTAGATATGAGCGCCGCACCGGCGGCGCCGACGATTTTGCCGCGCCGCCGCCGCCGCGAAAATCTATCGGCGTGCCGAGTGACAGATTTCAGTTAGTGACTATGAGCATTCATATTACCCAAGTCATTTATTATACCCATATAGACCTTACTTCTTTCATGCTTTAAACGAGAAGAAGGTGTTTAACCTCCACGTTCATCGAAAGGGAAATGAGCATCAAATTCTTTATTCAAATTCTTTATTCTTTATTAAACACACAAAATAACATATATACAATAGAATAAACATGTAATATACATCACATAAATCTAATCCCATGCTAAGTTAAGACTTGTGTTGCGTGACTATCAAAGACAACAATATGCTTACTAGAAAAGCAGATCTACTGATACGGCGATAATGGAGCTAGTAGATTGCATTAATATAGCTATTGAGGAGTTTGCGCTGAGTGCATTTCTAGATATTGAAGGTCAACCTCAACCCTTATAGCCTGGCTTCTAGAAATGTAGATTCAGCTACAGTAGAGTGGATAGATTATGGGATTGACACTTTGACCCAAGGCTTTGGCAGTTTGACCCAAGGATGTACACAGAAAAGGGTGGGGTCACCGCTGGAGTTGTCCGTGGTAGTGAATGGGCTGCTAACTGAAGATCTAATAATAATAATAGCTACCAACAACCATTTCGGTGACGGTGGCCGGTTTATTTTTATAGTGCCCTGGTATGTGCGCAGTACACAAGAGCACTCTCTCTTCCTCTACTCTTACAGCCAGTCACCCAGTGGGACGAATAACCGACACGACTGAAGAGAATGATCTCTCGACCTCTCATGCCCATCCGACGCATGGATCATCTTTCTTGTCAGACAATCAGGTGATTAGCCTTTTTTTCGTGGGGAAATGCTTTATGCATCCCCGGCGGACTGCGGACGCCAGCCGGGGTATGTGGGACTCACCCGGGTGCGAGGCGAGGAGCGCACCCGGATTTGCCACTAAAACCCCATGGTGCCTTCTTCCCCGCTGTAGTGCTAGACCGCCGGACCCACAAAAGCGATAACAGCAGCGGCCTACCAAGCGGCTTTTGCATGATATCGCAGAGCCTTCGCATGGCAGTTTGTTCTGCCAACACTTCGGGAGAGCAGTCCAGGCACTGGACGCTCTGCTACCGGGAGGACTCGTGCATTGGGCGACGGATTCCCCAATCCGTCACCCAAGTCCTTTAGGCAGGTAACTGGCGCTCATATATAGCGCGCCTGCGCCCTTGTCGCCGCCTACGAACAGGGTCTGCGACTACATCCGCCTCTCTCTCCCGTTCTGTGGCCTCCTTTTGCGAAATCACGATTTCGCAAAAGGTGGCCACCGCCTTAAAGGCCTCTCTGGAACGAACCATCCCTTCAAGGATGGCCGGGAGACTTAGCTTTGCTCCAATTACGGCGCATAGCATTGCTCGCTGCTCGTCCCAGGCGAGGTAAGACTCGAGCGTATGCTGCGCCGTGTCGTCACTGTCCAGGCAGTGGTAGCACTGGGGCAACGGTTCTCTCTGGGCCGTGTAGTGCAGGTAATGGCCGAAACACCCGTGCCCAGACAGCATCTGCACCATCCGGTATGAAAGGGTGCCCTGTCTATGCGCCACCCACTCCCGTAAAACCGATTTGATTGCGGCCACTATTCTGTGGCCAGCAGTTGGAGACACCATTCTGTCTTGCGCGCTTGACGACAATGCGCGGGCGGGCAAAAACGCGGGCTGTCAATTCGGGAAATAACCTTTCTCCGCGCTGTTTAAGCTCCGACGTGCGGCGGTAGATCTCCGCTAGCACGCGAGCCTCCAGATTCCATGGAGGGGTTCCAGCGAGAGCAAGAGCTGCTTCGTTTGATACTGTGCGGTACCCGCTTATCATTCTCAGCGCCATGGCTCGTTGTGGTCGCCGCAGAAGTACTCTATTTGCAGCACTCAGGTCACGGGCGCTCCATACGGGGCCATTGACTGTAGGACCCCCGTGTAGAGTCTCCGACAGCTGCAGGCCACTTGCGCAATATCATCGCAATATTGCTAAAATTCATTCATTCGCAGAATACCTTGCAATTCTGCTTAATGTTGCTAATTCACCACTTTTGGGATTTTTTGGGGAGATTTTGAAATTTGAGATAATTTTAACCGACTTACAAATAAGGACGCGGTTATACGTTCGGCTGTGTATATAGTATGTGAGTTTTTTTTTGTATGATCAACGATTACTCCGCCGTCTGTGTGCCGATTTTCAATTTTTATATATTTATATAATTTTCTTTTGATTTCAAAGTAGTGACCTGATGATGGGATCCACAAGAAATCGAGGGAACTCCTCGAAATTTATATACACATATTATAGTGATTTCGACGTTTTTTGAAGTAGTCCAAGCATAAGCATATGCTACCAAAAAGTAATATTTTGCTCCAAGGGCTCCAAGGTATACCCTGGATCCAAAAGTACTGAACAGAATTCCTGACTAAGGAGTTATAAATACATGTTTGGGGATTTCGGCGATTGAGGATTATTTATATTTAGGTAAGGTAATCAATGAAGTACAAAAATTTCGTGATAAATTCTTATTCTTCGACTGGCAACTCGTTAGACGTCACGGCGAGTTTCGTTTGACGTATGGACTATGGAGATAGTTTGACGTTTCACCGTTCACGTTTGTTTATAAACAATGCGGCCCTCGAAACCAAATCGCTTTTATGGTCAATTTCACTAACTAAATGGTTATTTTTCACTAACACGGCTCACACTAACTAAAATGCAAAAGTTTTCAGAGAGTTCTAAATTTATTGTAAACACCGAGTGTCCTCACGAGTAACTTTTTATGAATTATTGCTATTTGACACTTAAGCAATTCTGCTTGTAAAGCTGTCAAATGCAAGCATTTCAGCCAATTTGATATGAATTGTATCCAAATCATATTATGAATTGCAATTCAAGTGGCCATTTTACGATCGCTGTCATCTTTCATACAGTAATTTATAAAATGAATTGCTAAAACGGCCTTTTTAGACCTGCTGGACTCCGGTCTTCCAAAGTTGGGCAGGAGGCGCCCGAGAACCGCAGCCGTTCTCTTCAACTTGGGCGCCAAATCCATTAAAACCAGACCAGCTACGCAGGAGTTATTTTATAGTGGCCAAGTGTGTACGCAGTACACAAGAGCACTTTCTGTTCCTTTACTCCCGAAAACTAGTGGGACAGATAACCTAAACGACTGGCGAGAGATCAGATGCAGGGCCGAATCTTCACATGTCCAGCCGTCGCATGGATCATCTCTCTTGTCAGATATTCAGGTGATCAGCCTGCATTGTCCTAACCAAACTTGAAAACAACATTTTTTTCGTTGTTAATTTGTGGAAATCGATC
>CAJQFG010000004.1:0-25067 GCA_905404095.1 Glaucopsyche alexis
AAAATACTTTGATTGGGTATCATAAATATTATGTTTCTTTTAAGGTATACTCATGCTATGTGAAAACGTCTTATAAAGTAGATATATAACACAGTTTGATTTTATTGGTTCGAAATAAACATGATCAATCAAATAAGTGTTGGTTACTTCTATCCATAGTAACTGCTCACATGAAATGCTGCTTGCTGAATCACTGACATTAATTGCTTATGTGGTGTATAATATTTTTTATATATTACTTTAGGTTATTATATTATAATAGGTTATGCAGATATAAAATATTCCAGTAATAATTTAATTAAAGCAAAACTAATCCTAACCAGTATGAACAATTCCGTTTTATTATTACTTATTTTGGTCACATACAAATTTTAATAAGTTTTGCTAATAGTAATAAATTTAATATTAATATCATGTTCTTCTACTACATCTAGGTATGTAGTATTCTACTCTAATATAACGGAGCTGTTTCTCATTCCTTGCTTGTAAGTTGTAGCAGAAAATGCAGAAATATAAATATTTAATAGCAAAATGAACAATGAAAGGTGGTTGTTACGTAGTACTAGAAGGAACCCTTATACATAGTTTTGCTCTGTCTGTCCGTCTGTCTGTCTATCTGTTTGTCCGTCCGTCAGTTTGTCTGTCGTCCCACACTAGCAAACGACAAAATTTAGTACAGTTATAGGCTGCGTATAAATTTTGCTTTTGACATCATAATATATAATAATTTTATATTTTAGGAGTGGTTTCCCATACATGTAAAGCGGGTATGATTTTTTTTATTCTATACCATCGTGTAGGGTATCGGCGAATATTCTTTTTTTAAATAAAGGTATCATACACGATTTGTTTACAAAATAAACCATTTTCACTTTGTAAAAAAAATGGTAAAAGAGTAATCGGCCTTCAAAGTAGTTTATAAGCCGTTGGCATTCCTGCACTACGAGGGTTAGAAACTTGTAACTTTGCATGCTGATATATCTTGCTAGATACTCTTTAGCAAAATTATTTTGAAAGAAATTTAATAGAAACTTTTGAAGAAATTAAAAAAAAAAAGAAATGTATTGCGCGTTGATAGTCACATAATCATCTTAAGACAAGGTTTGCTCTTGTTATCTATCTTATAATATTATAGTACAATTTACTATGCACAATTTTCATGTTATATATTACGAAATACAGAGCAAGATCATAATAATACTACAAATTTTACAATTCTCGATATTGTAGTTGCCATGTTTAAAATATTTGAGTAGAAGTAATTTAAATGCTAAATATTAGACAACAGAACAATTATAAGGTTCAAGAGAGTACCGACAAAGACATACATATTCATTACGACCGTCCTCCTTACAAAACGTCTCGGCTAATGTGACATAGTTTAATTCTCCGTTTTTGTGTACAATTGTTGTGTTCTTAACGTAAGTTAGACTCATCGTTAACTTTATATTTTTTTCAGTACACGTTAAACTCAATCTGCTGCAGAATAATGACGTAGGTATGAAACCGAAAGATAAGATTTTATTTTATTTGAATAAATATCTGATTCTTGCTGTTAATCTAACGGCCGTCAATTACTTCATAGGCGAGTATATAGACGTACATATTATTATATTATAGACGAGGCACGAGTGTCTCCAGTTGAATGGACTTATGAGATTTTTGGGGCCATTTTGACATTTAAAGTATGGTGAAAATAAGATGGCTGACATTTGAAGTAAACGCGAAAACCAAGATGGCGTAACTTTTTACTGTATGAAGATCTGTTCTGTCAATTATTTGAAATCTTTGGGCGAGTGATAATAACGCGTGTCCGTGTGGGCCACGATTTTTAAGTGAGATTATAGAAAAAACTCAGTGTAAAGTGTTCCACGCAAATATTTCAAAACTCGCTAAAACCCCTGAAAAGGCGTTGATGCCTGGTGGTTTGTCATTTGCAGAGCCAGATGCTGTGTTTTTTTGCGTTATTTCGATTTAAATGTAGACTTTTATGAGCAATCAATATATGTATTCCACGCTGTTAATGTTGTGTAAGAAGATATCAAGGAGGGTCAAAACATACAATAAAGCTAGTCTATTGTATTTAAAATCTGAGTAATAAAGGGTTACGAAATGAAGCACTGAACTAGATGACAACTGAAGATGATAAACAATTTATGTTTATATACTCGTAGCAAACTCGTAGTGTGTTTTTTGATGTGTCTAGGTCACAAATAAAATGTATTATTTAGTTTTATTCAACGTTAGGTATACGAAATAAAATTTATATAAAATATTCAATTGTATTTAGCTCGGGGGTCGAGGGTTGCGAATTGCGATACCCAAAAGGAAGTGTTTTGTCGATGAAATTAAACCTATTATCAGCTGATAAAATCTCGTAACTTTGAGACGGAACATCTATATCTATACTAATACATATTAAAAAGTGAAAGTGTGTTTGTCTGTCTGTTACCTCTTCACGGTTTAACCGCTGAACCATTTTTTTATGAAATTTGGTATAGACATACTTTGGGTCCCGGGAAAGGACATACGATATTTTTTATCCCGAAAAAGTAGTGTTCCTGCAGGATAATGTATTTACGCGGGCGGAGCCGCGCGCAAAAGCTAGTACTGTATAAGTCACTTGAGCGCGGTATGTTTTTCAGATTGTCATCTAAATAATGTTGCCGTATCTTCGTGAACGCTAAAAGAAATCTCGCGGGAACCGTACATTTTGCCGCAATAAAAAGTAGCCTCCCTTCTCCGTGGTCTACTCTATATTTTTGCCCCATTTCATAAAAAATCGTCCAGGAGTTTCGGAGCCTATTCGATGCAAACCTTTCCTCTTTATTGTATTATTAATTAGTATAGATAGATATATATTAGGATGGGGAAAAAGTTTCTTCGCATTTTATATAAAAATTCAAAAGGTTTTTTTATAAAGTTTATTTACAAGTGACTAAAGTATATAGGTGCCATTTTTTTCGATAACTTTTTGCCATCTTGTTGGTAGGTACATGATCCCATTGCTATAAAATTTTTGGGGCTTCTGATGAAAAAACTGCGACAAGTGGTTTTGGCAGTCCTCTTGTGATGTCAACCTGACACTGCCTAAGGAATTCTGCAGCGACCGAAACAGGTGGAAATCTGAAGGTGCAAGGTCAGGACTATACGGCGGATGCATTAACACCTCCCAGCCAAACTCCCGTAATTTTTTCTGAGTGGCTAAATATGTGTGAGGTCTAGCGTTATCATGGTGAAAAACCACACCCCTTCTGTTGATTAATTCCGGCCGCTTTCTCTCAACTTCTTACTTTAATCTCATCAGTTGTTCGCAGTACAGTTCAGAATTGATGGTCCTGCCTGGCGGTAACAGCTCATAATGAATCATAATGCCCTTTCAATCCCACCACACACACAGCATCACCTTGTTGCGAGTTAACCCGGGTTTCGCCACAGTCTGTGAAGCCTGACCGGCCTTTGACCACGATCTTTTTCGCACGTTCTTGTCGTACGTGATCCACTTTTCATCACCAGTTATCAGCTTCTTCAAAAATGGTTCGGTTTCATTACGTCGTAATAAAGAATCACAAATGAGTACACGGTTCATTAGGTTTCTTTCAGTGAGCTCATGAGGTACCCAAATATCGAGCTTTTTTGTGTACCCAGCTTTTTTCAAATGCGCCAAAACCGTTTTGTGGTCAATCCCCAGTTCTTCAGCTACATCGTAACTACTAATATGCCGATCTTGCTCCACTTTTTCAAAAACGGCAACAGTTTTGTCCGTAACAGGGCGACCAGAGCGACGTGCATCTTTGATATCAAAATTTCCGGATTGAAAACGCTTAAACCAAATTTGCGCTACTCTCACAGATACTGCATTAGGTCCATAAACATCACAAATTTTTTTCGCGGCTTGTGTTGCATTTTTACCTTTTTTGTAATAAAATTTTAAAATGTATCGAAATTCTTCATAAGAATCACTCATTTTAACAATAAGAAAAACAAATGAAAATCTCAAATTTACCTAATTTGAATTTGGAATTGTCTTCTGTAAAATTAAAACTTTTTAATGATACCAAAATCAGCCAGATACAATTGGTATAGCCCAAGATATTTTATGACAAGTTCATACATACTATAATGCGAAAAGACTTTTTCCCCAACCTATTATACAGACCAGAAATAAGTAAAAAATTAATCCTGGTCTGTTTCTACTTCTCAATGTGGCAAGTCAGTTTTGTGTACGAGAAACCGTTGTGCACACATTACATTTGGATCGTGTCGTCTCTACAGGTGCTAATTTTATTAGATACCAGTTAAATTTGAGTTCATCTCATACAAGTGTTATTCCACCACGCCATACTTGGCGAACTCACAAAGGAATCGCTGTAATTGAAAATTATCACCTTAACAATCAGCCTATTCAATGCCTTAGTGACTTCATTGTTTATTCCGGTAAAAAACGTTACTTCTTACGTAAAAATTTGACTCATGAACGTATATTTTATTCATATCAAATATTGAGAAATAGCAAGGAAATTTCCTCGATGAATAAAACATAAAATTTATCTAGGGCGAACTACCACTGGGCATAATTTTATCGTAACTCGAATAAGTAAGAAGGAGAAAAACCACGCTGGTAAAGTACGGGGTCACTGAATAATATCTACCTGATAAATTATTTCAGCGATACCTTAGATTTTTGTAAGTACCTGGGCCATTCGATCTTACATCACAGTCAAAATTATTGGGATATTTTTAGACGACGAAATAATGAAATATATAATAACTAAAAACTGGCCAAGTGCGAGTCGGACTCACGCACCGAGGGTTCCATACAAACCTGTAGGTATATAAGTAAAAGTATATCCATCACAACAGTCGAGTCATAGTAGGGGTAGTAAGTTTAAAATTATTTACAATATTTTTATTTTATATGATGTAACTAAAAACTAAAAATGTATTATCTATGCTATAAGACGTTGCTTCGCTTCGGGTACTTCCCTTGAAACTCAAATTTCTAAGCCAACGCAATCAAAAGATACACCCGTTTATTTAGCCATAAATTTGCGGAAATTTGCGGCATAAACGGCTGTACCTTTTGATCGCGTTGGCTTAGAAGTTTGTGTTTTTCACAGCTCTAAGGGACAGGAGACTTGAGTATTAAATATAAATTCTAGCTTGATACCTCCACGCGTTCCTGAGAAAGTCCGTCTGTCTGTCCAGACAGACGGACTTTCTCAGGAACGGACGGACAACACAGTGATCCTATAAGGGTTCCGTTTTTTCCTTTCGAGGTACGGAACCCTAAAAATGTGCGCTTTCGTAGAGATAAAACGAATGGAATATATTTCAATAAATCATTTCTTAATGAAAGGTCAAAATCTCCTCTTAATGTGTCTACATTGTTTTTTAATTAAAATGACTGTCCAAATTTCACGTTTTTTTTCTTAGCGATTACGACTGTTCAAGCCAGTATATCTCTGTCAGTGAGTATATTTATAAGTAATAATAATAATATCAATGGACGCTTCACACCACATCTGGCCCTGTGGTAAGTATCCGAAGAAATTGTGTTACGAGTACCAGACAACGGAAATATATTTAATGCTTCTTATACTACACTTATATTTAAGATTTTTATTATATTATACACATCCATGACCCTGGAGCACAGAAAACTATTTTCTTCCCTGGCAGGATGATTCGAACCCGCGACCTCCGGCTAAAGCGCCAATGCGCTAACCACTGAGCCACAGATGTCGTCGAATATAATAGAATAAATATATAGTACATGAATTACTCGTCAAAGTATACTTCCTTCACTATTAGAGCACACCTTTTGAAAATCAATAACAGTAACTCATAAGAAATGTATCATGAGTGAAAATGTTGCCAATGCGGGTCCCACACCGCGCGCCGGAAGTGCAGATATTGCGGCAACCTGCGCATGCCGCATACATTGAGCCACATACGCGACCTGCATTTGTGATAATATTTAAAGTCCTCACAAATAGATACACTTCGTAGAATAACGTCGTTGTGGAAGATTTTTTTAGTAAGCAGAAAAGTTTGGTTATGGCAGACTTACTCGGATTCATGTGCCTCCTTCCTTTTTTATAAGAGCGCATAGAATCGCACCGTACAAATGAGTGTTACTTCGGAGTTCAGCGAGCCTTTCAGTAGGAGGTTACATGATCGCGATGGGGATTTTAAGAAACGCGCCGTTGCTGCCAGCAGTTATGTCAGTTCTTTAAGATGAAGGGGGCGAAGAGCATTAGGGCCAAAAGCTGATGATCTAGGGAAAAACTCTATAGCACTAGCTACATCTTCGGGGGACAGCACTAGGATAAATTCGCTGTTCTCCGCGGATAGGAAGCTATGTTAACCGAGAGGGTGCCGGATATTTTTCAGTAAGAGAGGCGAAGGTATCATTGGTAGGGGAGATTTTGCAGTCAGAGTCGAGGAGGCGCGCCGCACTTGCTAAATCACCTTCATGTGCTTTGGACTCTGTCCTTTTGATTAAACCAAGAAGCCGCCTGTCTGATCTATCTCTTGACTTGGGACAAGGGCTGTCTATATTGCGCTTTACTTGTAAGTGATGAGGCACCTAAGTTTTCGGATACTCTTAACACTGTGAAAACGAAAGTTAGTAGGTTGAACCTCTTATCGTGGAACTGATTGCGACGCAATCATCGATAAAATCTGCAAGTTTGGCAGAGGCCAGACTTCTGGCTCCCTTGAGAACATGCTTACGAATAGTGCATTTTGAGGTGGATAGGTTGTTGTGATCTGAGCTTAAAGATTCTCTAACGACCTGGCAGGGCTGGTTACTGTCCCCTGAGTGAGAAGAATCGCGACCCTACAGCAAGCTTGCGGCTGACGTGTATTATTTAGATTTTAGACCATAATGTTAAATTTATTATTTTTACATCATAACAAAATCTCTACATATTTTCCGTGGTACCTAGTTGAGATTTTGAATATTTGTAATACAAGTTATGTTTGCGTCTGTCATCAATATATTAATACAAAGCTGTTCTAGTCTTACGTAATTGCTTGCAATAGTCGCAAAACGCCAGTTGCCGCGGACAGAGCAGGTTCATCAACATCGCGGAACGTCCCTAATCAATTTCACAGAATTAAGTTTCTTGTAACTAGCCATAACTTCGCCGGCTAACTGTAAACTTGACTTTGCCCGAACGCTGTAAAAACTTAATCGCTAACAAGTAACAACTGGAGCGAATCATACGCGCGCGGTAATTGTACACAGTAATTAATACGATATTGTGCAACATCCGATGCCCATGTAACGATATTTAGTCTAAAGTAATTGCTATTAAATAATTCGAGAATAGAGAATTTTTTTCCAAACTAATCTAGAGAATACGCGTTGATAAGTTTTCGTAATTGAAGTAGTCCTTGTATGTGTTGTTTGAATTAAAACTTTGGTAAATCCAATTACACTGTAATTTGTACCTATGTATAATAAAATGCAAAAGTCGCAAATCGCGGCACGAAAAAGGCATTTATTACATCATAAACATACATATATTTTTGCATGGTAGGCGGCGCTTATATGACTCGAAGGGAAAATGGTGGGTACAATGTTAAAATAATTAATTAATAAATTGTAACTCATTTTATAAATCTTAATTTGCCATAGAAGTTGAAGTTTATGTGAAAATTATGAAGTGAATACATTATTTTAATATTTTATTAAAGAAAACCTGCTATATTTTATTTCCCTTTACATAATCATAAAATTAAGCTTATTGTTAAAATTAAATTAAATTCATGTGGGTCACGCTCGCCCGCCAGATTAAGAACAAAGAAAATGCGTCACCGCAAAATCTATGTTTTGAGAATAATGGTCATTTTAAATTTTCGGCACTTGAATCGTGAGAATTTGAGGCAAAGTTATAAAATGAGGCAAAGTTATAAAATGATTTGAGAGCTCGGCGGTCGTGCGGCGTGCCGCGGCGGCTGAAGTTGTGGCGAAAGAGGTCATAAGTGGTGGGGCGCGGGCGGGCCGATGACCGATGACAACCTTATTGCGTAGCCAATGTCTAGGGTAAGGTCCCCGAGTGCTAAGTGGGACAATGGTTTCGTCATTCGCTATTTATGTGCTGGAAACACGTAAAAAGTATGATTGAGTGCTTATGTGTTGCGGTTATAAACGGACAATTTATTTTCATTTTTTTTATTGTTTAAATATCTAAAGTCAATAATATAATTATTATAGATTACACGACTTAGTTGCTTCAAATTCCATGTTCATGCATCTGTGTCACAGATAAATTTACAATATAAATTCGTAAAATAGTTATAATAATAATCAGACAATCGTTGACGTCATTATCTATATGATAATAAATTTAGTTATGATAAATAATTTCTACTGAAGTATGTTCTCTTAAAAAGTCAGTATAATATTTGTCTACCTGCCTTTTGGATAAAAACTATGAATAAAAGTTTGAATTTATAAAAATTATTACTTAATTACAAATACAAGTAAGTACCTACCGAAATTAAATAAATCATATTTTATCATTTTATCATACTACAAAGTAAGTAGGTAAGCTAGTAAAGTAAAGTAGTAAATGCTTAAGTTAAACCAAAACCTATTTATCATCGAAGTTCATAATAAGTTTTTAATAATGACCAGTCATAGTTTGGCCATTCGCCTTAATGCTAGTTCTTTCCGAGTGAAAGAGAGAGGGTAATGCCCTCTAAAGTTGTTTGTGGCAAAAAATGGGGACACAGAGACCGGCTTACTTATTTCGGCTTGTGAATCACGAGATAAACAATATACCTAACTAATTAAAACTACCCGCATTCACATTCAAATAGGTCGTGTTTAGGATATTTTTGCACGAAAATACGGCTTCATTTTATTAAATACGGCGTTTTAATTTTTAAAGTAAGGAAAAAATTACGTTAACTATGTTTTAATATGGGTATAAAATAATATTTTAAGCAAATATCAAATAATATAATATTATTTTGTTCTCAGGTCACAAGATTAACTGCGCTTGTTTCCTTGATAGGCATCAAGGAATTTATTAAATAATAATAATTATATTACTTAGGTAGGTACGTGTTTTTGCCATTGCGGAGGAATTCATTCAGTTGTTCGCTCAAATATTAAATATATGACGTAGATAATATCACGTTTTGCACTTATAATAATATTATAAATAACGATTTTAATTCTTAAGGTTTTAAACTGTTATAAAGTATTTAGCACAAATAAATTATTGATGATGTCATCTTACAAAATAAGTGTATTAACGAAATTACAGGACAATACGACAATACAACGACAAAGTAATTTCATTCGTTTTTATTTAATTTTTTTTAAAGTAGTCTCTTCTTTAGTTTATCTTTGATGAGACACTCCTTTCCTCCAAAAATAGTTTAAATTAGTGCCACAGCATGAATATCTATATTATTAATAATATAGCCAATACAAAAAAGAAAATAAAAAATAATACATTAGCTCCTAGCTCCCCAGAACAATTTCGGTGGCAGTGTTTGATTTGGTTGAAACCAGTCCGACTATGTTGGAATTCTTTTTTAGTGCCCAAGTGTGTGCGCCGTACAAAAAATCTCTCTCTCTTCCTTCACACAGTGAAACGCATAATCGATATGACTGGCGAGAGATCAGGCGCAGGACCGATTTTTTACATGGTTCTCTCTTGTCAGAAAATCAGGATTCAGTCTGCATTATCCCAACCAGACTTGAAGACAAAATTTATTGTTGACGCGTGAATCGAACTTACGATCTCCGGAGTCGAGAGCCAAGCCAATTTAAGTATCTAGCAGATAATATAGATAATATAATAATTAAAAATAATACAAATAAGCACATGTTATATATGTCACCGAAATTGTAAAAACCGATAGATTGTAATATTACTAGATATATTATAATATGTTGACAGATTATCAAATAAAAATTTCTCCATACAATTGTACGCATTAATTTTCGTTAAAATTATTATTATAAAAAGCAAAAAAATATGGCGGCGCGGGAAACTTGCCGTTATATCTTTGGTTTAACCAATCAGCACGGTAAATATTACAATATAACGAAAAATAATGTATAAATTGTAAGAAGAAATTTTTATTTGACAATCTGTCGACATATTACAATATCTCTAGTAATATTGCAATCTGGCGGTTTTTACAATTTTACGGTGACATATACAAATGAACATTTTTAATGAATAAAGTACAATACTTTCATGAGGGTTCCACGCAATCAAAAACCAATTTACTGCTTTTGTAGCGCGTTGAACTCGTATACTCTGTGTGGAGAGATTATTTTTTTTTTACTATTGTGATCTCATGTTATATTTTATTTTGACCTCGTTTATAAAAAAGTTGCAAAGTAATAAAAATAATTTTATGTTGCTCCTAGGGCGGTATTCTTGGTCGATTCTTATTTCTAAGTTCGCCTTATAGACATGCTTAAGGTGACATTTCGATTCACAGTCGTAACTTAAGCATTGTCTTAAGTATTATTTCATACAAATAAGGCGGACTTATGCGAAAATTCTTAAGTCTTTTCTTAAGCAACGACCAAGAATTGCGGCCTTATAAAATTATGTAATAATTAATTATAAAAAATTTAAAGTAGGCAGGTAAATCATAGATATTTTACTTAGGTATGTCTATACCATAAATATTTTATAAAAAGTTAATAACGGGAAAATAATACTGTAATTCTCAGGAGTCTTAAAATTATGTTAGTGAACTTAGCAGATAATTATGCAGCAGATCAAAAATAAATGTGAGTTCTTATCGCATGCAGCTGAGTTCTACAGTTCCTGATACTTTTTAGAAATAGTTCCGGCGTTTTTACCTTAAAAAAGACAATTGACAAAATGATCTGCCAACTTCCCGCAGCAGATAATTTTATAGCAGATCAGAAATAAACGTGAGTTCTTATCGCATGCGAATGAGTTCTATAGTTCCTGATACTTTTCAGGAATAGTTCTGTTCTCACGTCCGAATGCCAGCGGATCATGTCAGAACGTTTGACAAGTCGAAAAATATAATTTTTATTATTTCGAACGATTCTTAAGAGCTAGAACTCTTGGGTTTTCCACAGATTCGTATGAGAACTGCAACCATGGACGAGATTTGGGTCCTGAGCTCGTGTGTGAATGCCCGCAAATCACGTTAGAACGGCAGAAAAGTAAAAAAATACCATTTTCGCCATTTCAAATAATTGTGAGAGGCTGGAACTCGTTTGTTTTTTACAGATTCGTATAGGAAGTGTGACCTGGAATCTGAATCGAGTCCAGAACTCACGTTCGAGTTCCAGCAGATCATGCCAGAAAGACCAAAAAATAAAATATTATCAATTTCATCATTTCAAATGATTGCGGAGGGCTAGAACTCTTCCGTTTCCCACAAATCCGTATCCGAACTTTAATTTAAAACTCGACTCGAGACCAGAACTCACGTTTAAATGCCAGCAGATCACGTTACACCGGTCGAAAAGTAAGTAAATACCATTTTTGTCGTTTCAAATTAATGTGCAAGGCTAGAACTCTTTTGTTTTTTACAGAACCGTATGTAAACTAATATCTAGAACTCGATACAAAACCAGAACTCATGTTGAAATGCCAGCAGATCACGTTACACCGGTCGAAAAGTAGGAAAATAGCATTTTTGCCATTTCAAATTAACGTGCAAAGCTCTAGCTTTGAAGAGTTCTAACTCTTTCGTCTTTTACAGAACCGTATGAAAACTAATATCTAGAACTCGATACAAGTCCAGAACTCATGTTGAAATGCCAGCAGATTACGGTACAATAGCTCATAAGTAGGAAAACACTATTTTGGTCGTTTTAAAAAATTGTAAAAGGCTAGAACTCTTCCGGTTCTCACAGATCTGCATAAGAACTGCAATCTAAAACCCGATTTTAGTCCAGAACTCACGTTTAAATGCCAGCAGATCACGTTACACCGGTCGAAAAGTAGGAAAATACCATTTTTGTCGTTTCAAATTAATGTGCAAGGCAAGAACTCTTACGTCTTTTACAGAACCGTATGAAAACTAATATCTAGAATTCGATACAAGTCCAGAACTCATGTTGAAATGCCAGCAGATCACGGAAAAACAGCTCATAAGTAGGAAAACACTATTTTGGTCGTTTTAAATGATTGTGAAAGGCTAGAACTCTCCCGGTTCTCACAGATCTGCATCAGAACTGCAATCTAAAACCCGATTTGAGTCCATAACTCACGTTTAAATGCCAGCAGATCACGTTACATCGGTCGAAAAGTAGGAAAATACCATTTTTGTCGTTTGAAATTAATGTGCAAGGCTAGAACTCTTTTGTTTTTTACAGAACCGTATGAAAACTAATATCTAGAATACGAAACAAGAACTCATGTTGAAATGCCAGCAGATCACGTTACACCGCTCGAAAAGTAGGATAATAGCATTTTTGCCGTTTCAAATTAATGTGCAAGGCTACAACTCTTTCGTCTTTTACAGAACCGTATGAAAACTAATATCTAGAACTCGATATAAGTCCAGAACTCATGTTGAAATGCCAGCAGATCACGGTACAACAGCTCATAAGTAGGAAAATACTATCTTGGTCGTTTTAAATGATTGTGAAAGGCTAGAACTCTTCCGGTTCTCACAGATCTGCATAAGAACTGCAATTTAAAACCCGATTTGAGTCCAAAACTCACGTTTAAATGCCAGCAGATCACGTTACACCGGTCGAAAAGTAGGAAAATAGCATTTTTGTCGTTTCAAATAATGTGCAAAGCTAGAACTCTTTCGTTTTTTACAGAACCGTATGAAAACTAATATCGAGAACTCGATACAAGTCCAGAACTCATGTTGAAATGCCAGCAGATCACGGTACAACAGCGCATAAGTAGGAAAACACTATTTTGGTCGTTTTAAATGATTGTGAAAGGCTAGAACTCTTCCGTTTCCCACAGATCCGGAATGGAACTTCAATTTAAATTTCGATTCGAGCTCAGAACTCACGTCACAGTACCAGCAGATCATGTGAGAAACTTGAAAAACTCGAAAATTATCGTTTACGTCTATTTAAAAAATTCTCAAAGGCTAGAACTCTTTCGCTTTTCACATATCCGTATGATAACTACAATCTGGAGCGCAATTGGCGTCTGGAACTCACGTCTCTGTACCAGCAGATCATGTCAGAACCTTTAAAATCCCGAAAAATATCATTTCCATCTATTCAAAAAATTCAGATATCATCTCCGAGTGACACATCATACCTTTCCCACCCAGGGTATTATCTCGAGCACTCCTTTCTGCCCAAAGCTGGAGTGTGTGTGTATATCAGAGATGATATCAGCTCTCGCCGCCTCAGCAATCTTGAGGACAGGGACCTGTCAACATTATGGCTCCGCATAGATTGCGACGACCACCCTCGCGTCTATGCGTGCTTATATAGGTCCCATAGTGGTGACACCGAGACGGACCGACTCTTGGAACACCTGCAAGCTGCTTCAGATTTTGTACAGCGGCAGATCCCATCCGCAGAGATCATAATACTTGGCGACTTTAATGCCCACCACGCCGACTGGCTCAATTCCAGTAAAACTGATCATGCGGCTAGATCTGTATGCGACTTTGCCCTTGCGAACGACCTAACACAACTGGTTACTACGCCTACGCGAATCCCAGATGTGGACGGTCAGAATCCTTCCTTGTTGGACCTTCTGCTGACTTCAAATCCTGAAGGCTACCAAATATCCGTAACCGCTCCACTTGGTTCATCGGATCATTGCCTTGTCAGGAGTTCTGTGCCACTCACGACGGTGTTACGACAGCGTGCTCTTAAATACCGTCGTGTGTGGCACTACAAGTTAGCAGACTGGGATGGGATGCGGTCGTTTTTTGCATCCTATCCTTGGGGGCACGTGTGCTTCTCGCCGGATGATCCCGACAACACTGCCAACTCTGTTGCCGATGTGGTAGTGCAGGGGATGGAACTTTTCATTCCGTCCTCTGTAGTGCCAACTGGCGGCAGATTTCGTCCCTGGTTTGGTTCATCCTCCAAAAAAGCTTCTCGCCGGAAGCAGGAGGCTTACCAATCCTGGGCCAATGCAGTGTCTACTCGGGATTTAAATACCAGCACATATAAAATGGAGTACAACCATGCCTCTAGGTCCCTCAAGAAAGAGATCATTTGGGCAAAGAAACAGCACGTCAATAGAATTGGCAAGAGACTCGAGCGCCTCCCCTCGGGAACCCGTTCATTCTGGTCTCTGGCCAAAGCTATTGAGGGAAATTTCTGCAAGCCAACCCTACCATCCCTACACGTAGGAAATGGATCGTTAGCCCAGGACGCAAAAGACAAAGCCGATCTTCTGGGCAAGCTCTTTGCGTCTAACTCGACCCTAGATGACGGGGGGCAGAAACCGCCGACCATACCGCGATGCACGAG
Source organism: Glaucopsyche alexis (assembly GCA_905404095.1). Classification (NCBI taxonomy): domain Eukaryota; kingdom Metazoa; phylum Arthropoda; class Insecta; order Lepidoptera; family Lycaenidae; genus Glaucopsyche; species Glaucopsyche alexis. The sequence continues at coordinate 14,441 of CAJQFG010000004.1, forward strand.
CTTCATGTCGGATATTCGGTTTCATCAGCGCTCAGTGCGAAAAGCCCTCCGTTCCCTTGATATCCAAAAGTCGAGTGGGCCTGACGGAATCCCTCCTATTGTGTTGAGAAAGTGTGCTCCAGAGTTGGCTCCGGTCTTGACGCGCCTTTTTCGGCTCTCCTATTCCTCTGGCATCGTCCCGGCTTCTTGGAAGACAGCCTTGGTGCACCCGATCCCCAAAAAAGGTGATCGCTCAAATCCTTCCAACTACAGACCAATCGCCATAACCTCTCTCTTCTCAAAGATAATGGAATCCATTATCAATGGCCAGCTTCTTCGATACTTGGACGGCCAGGGATTACTAAGCGACAAACAATACGGGTTCCGTAAGGGTCGCTCGGCTGGTGATCTCTTGGCGTACCTAACTCATCGTTGGGCTCAGGCAATTGAGTCGAAGGGAGAAGCATTGGCTGTTAGTTTGGACATTGCGAAGGCCTTTGATCGGGTTTGGCATAAAGCGCTGCTTTCAAAGCTTCCATCATACGGGCTGCCCGAGAAATTATGCAAGTGGGTCACAAGTTTCTTAGCAGACAGAAGCATAAAGGTCGTAGTTGACGGCGAATGCTCGGAAACTCAGTCAGTTGATGCTGGTGTCCCTCAGGGCTGTGTGCTATCGCCTACCCTATTCATACTGCATATCAATGACATGTTACAGACCAACGGCATTCATTGCTATGCGGATGATAGTACAGGTGATGCTGTATATACCGGCTCCCCTAATATTTCTCGGCTAAATGTCATCGAGAGTCGAAACGAACTTGTGTTTAAAATAGAGAATTCATTGGAGAAAGTCTCTGAATGGGGTAGACGTAACTTAGTCCAATTTAACCCCGCCAAGACACAAGTCTGCGCGTTCACCGCTAAAAAGTCACCTATGGTCGTACATCCTCGTTTTGAGGGCACATCTTTAACCGTCTCCCCTAGCATTGAAATACTTGGCGTTAGCATATCGAGCGAAGTCCAGTTCCGATATCATCTAGAGGGTAAGGCCAAGTTAGCCTCGAAGAAGCTTGGTGTTCTCAACAGAGCGAGACAGTACTTCGGTCCGGACAAACGCCTACAACTCTACAAGGCGTAGGTTCGGCCTCATATGGAATATTGTTCTCATCTCTGGGCAGGAGCACCAAAATACCAACTGCTCCCTCTGGATCGTATCCAACGAAGGGCCGCTCGAATTGTTGACTGTCATTGTGTTTCAAACAGCTTGGACCCCTTGGAATTACGCCGAGATGTAGCTTCACTCTGCATCCTCTATCCGTTGTATCACGGGGAGTGCTCTGAGGAATTGTTCGGAATCATACCACCTGCAACTTTTCGCCATCGTCCCACGCGAAAAATATTCCATCCTCATCACCTTGATGAGTGGCAGTCTTCCACCGTGCGTTTCTCGCGTAACTTTCTGCCGCGCACTATAAAACTCTGGAACGAACTGTCACCAGCAATATTTCCGGACGTATACGACCTACAAACCTTCAAGAAGAGAGCGTATTCCCTCTTAAAAGGCCGGCAACGCACCTGCAGCTCTTCTGATGTTGCGAGTGTCCATGGGCGACGGTAGTTGCTTTCCATCAGGTGACCCGTTTGCTCGTTTGCCCCCTTATTTTATATAAAAAAAAAGTTCTGCTACAATTAGTGAAAAACGAAAGAGTTCTAGCCTTCAAGAATTTTTTGAATAGATGGAAATGATATTTTTCGGGATTTTAAAGGTTCTCACATGATCTGCTGGTACTGGGACGTGAGTTCCAGACACCAATTGCGCTCCAGATTGTAGTTCTCATACGGATATGTGCGAACCGGAAGAGTTCTAGCCTTTCACAATCATTTAAAACGACCAAGATAGTATTTTCCTACTTATGAGTTGTACCGTGATCTGCTGGCATTTCAACATGAGTTCTGGACTTGTATCGAGTTCTAGATATTAGTTTTCATACGGTTCTGTAAAAGACGAAAGAGTTCTAGCTTTCCACATTAATTTGAAATGGCAAAAATGCTATTTTCCTAATTTTCGACCGGTGTAACGTGATCTGTTGGCATTTCAACATGAGTTCTGGTTTTGTATCGAGTTCTAGATATTAGTTTACATACGGTTCTGTAAAAAACAAAAGAGTTCTAGCCTTGCACATTAATTTCAAACGACAAAAATGGTATTTCCCCACTTTTCGACCGGTGGTGATCTGCTGGCATTTAAACGTGAGTTCTGGACTCAAATCGGGTTTTTAGATTGCAGTTCTTATGCAGATCTGTGAGAACCGGAAGACTTCTAGCCTTTCACAATCATTTAAAATGACCAAAATAGTGTTTTCTTACTTATGAGCTGTTGTACCGTGATCTGCTGGCATTTCGACATGAGTTCTGGACTAGTATCGAGTTCTAGATATTAGTTTTCATACGGATCTGTAAAAGACAAAAGAGTTCTAGCTTTGCACATTAATTTGAAACGGCAAAAATGCTATTTTCCTACTTTTCGACCGGTGTAACGTGATCTGCTGGCATTTCAACATGAGTTCTGGTGTATCGAGTTCTAGATATTAGTTTACATACGGTTCTGTAAAAAACAAAAGAGTTCTAGCCTTGCACATTAATTTGAAACGACAATAATGGTATTTTCCTACTTTTCGACCGGTGTAACGTGATCTGCTGGCATTTAAACATGAGTTCTGGACTCAAATCGGGTTTTAGTTTGCAGTTCTGATGCAGATCTGTGAGAACCGGAAGAGTTCTAGCCTTTCACAATCATTTAAAATGACCAAAATAGTGTTTTCCTACTTATGAGCTGTTTTTCCGTGATCTGCTGGCATTTCAACATGAGTTCTGGACTTGTATCGAATTGTAGATATTAGTTTTCATACGGTTCTGTAAAAGACGTAAGAGTTCTAGCCTTGCACATTAATTTGAAACGACAAAAATGGTATTTTCCTACTTTCCGACCGGTGTAACGTGATCTGCTGGCATTTAAACGTGAGTTCTGGACTAAAATCGGGTTTTAGATTGCAGTTCTGATGCAGATCTGTGAGAACCGGGAGAGTTTTAGCCTTTTACAATCATTTAAAACGACCAAAATAGTGTTTTCCTACTTATGAGCTGTTTTTCCGTGATCTGCTGGCATTTCAACATGAGTTCTGGACTTGTATCGAATTCTAGATACTAGTTTTCATACGGTTCTGTAAAAGACGTAAGAGTTCTAGCCTTGCACATTAATTTGAAACGACAAAATGGTATTTTCCTACTTTTCGACCGGTGTAACGGGATCTGCTGGCATTTCAACATGAGTTCTGGACTTGTATCGAGTTCTAGATATTAGTATTCATACGGTTCTGTAAAAGACGTAAGAGTTCTAGCCTTGCACATTAATTTGAAACGACAAAAATGGTATTTTCCTACTTTTCGACCGGTGTAACGTGATCTGCTGGCATTTAAACGTGAGTTCTGGACTAAAATCGGGTTTTAGATTGCAGTTCTTATGCAGATCTGTGAGAACCGGAAGAGTTCTAGCCTTTCACAATCGTTTAAAACGACCAAAATAATGTTTTCTTACTTATGAGCTGTTGTACCGTGATCTGCTGGCATTTCAACATGAATTCTGGACTTGTATCGAGTTCTAGATATTAGTTTTCATACGGTTCTGTAAAAGACGAAAGAGTTCTAGCTTCGCACATTAATTTGAAACGGCAAAAATGCTATTTTCCTACTTTTCGACCGGTGTAACGTGATCTGCTGGCATTTCAACATGAGTTCTGGACTTGTATCGAATTGTAGATATTAGTTTTCATACGGTTCTGTAAAAGACGTAAGAGTTCTAGCCTTGCACATTAATTTAAAACGACAAAAATGGTATTTTTCTACTTTCCGACCGGTATAACGTGATCTGCTGGCATTTAAGCGTGAGTCCTGGACTAAAATCGGGTTTTAGATTGCAGTTCTGATGCAGATCTGTGAGAACCGGGAGAGTTCTAGCCTTTTACAATCATTTAAAACGACCAAAATAGTGTTTTCCTACTTATGAGCTGTTTTTCCGTGATCTGCTGGCATTTCAACATGAGTTCTGGACTTGTATCGAATTCTAGATATTAGTTTTTATACGGTTCTGTAAAAGACGTAAGAGTTCTAGCCTTGCACATTAATTTGAAACGACAAAAATGGTATTTTCCTACTTTTCGACCGGTGTAACGGGATCTGCTGGCATTTCAACATGAGTTCTGGACTTGTATCGAGTTCTAGATATTAGTTTTCATACGGTTCTGTGAAAGACGTAAGAGTTCTAGCCTTGCACATTAATTTGAAACGACAAAAATGGTATTTTACTACTTTTCGACCGGTGTAACATGATCTGCTGGCATTTGAACGTGAGTTCTGGACTAAAATCGGGTTTTAGATTGCAGTTCTTATGCAGATCTGTGAGAACCGGAAGAGTTCTAGCCTTTCACAATCGTTTAAAACGACCAAAATAATGTTTTCTTACTTATGAGCTTTTGTACCGTGATCTGCTGGCATTTCAACATGAGTTCTGGACTTGTATCGAGTTCTAGATATTAGTTTTCATACGGTTCTGTTAAAGACGAAAGAGTTCTAGCTTCGAACATTAATTTGAAACGGCAGAAATGCTATTTTCCTACTTTTCGACCGGTGTAACGTGATCTTCTAGCATTTAAACGTGAGTTCTGGTTTTGTATCGAGTTCTAGATATTAGTTTACATACGGTTCTGTAAAAAACAAAAGAGTTCTAGCCTTGCACATTAATTTGAAACGACAAAAATGGTATTTTCCTACTTTTCGACCGGTGTAACGTGATCTGCTGGCATTTCAACATGAGTTCTGGACTTGTATCGAGTTCTAGATATTAGTTTTCATACGATTCTGTAAAAGAAGTAAGAGTTCTAGCCTTGCACATTAATTTGAAACGACAAAAATGGTATTGTACTACTTTTCGACCGGTGTAACGTGATCTGCTAGCATTTAAACGTGAGTTCTGGACTAAAATCGGGTTTTAGATTGCAGTTCTTATGCAGATCTGTGAGAACCGGAAGAGTTCTAGCCTTTCACAATCGTTTAAAACGACCAAGAAAGTGTTTTCTTACTTATGAGCTGTTGTACCGTGATCTGCTGGCATTTCAACATGAGTTCTGGACTTGTATCGAGTTCTAGATATTAGTTTTCATACGGTTCTGTAAAAGGCGTAAGAGTTCTAGCCTTGCACATTAATTTGAAACGACAAAAATTATATTTTCCTACTTTTCGACCGGTGTAACGTGATCTGCTGGCATTTAAACGTGAGTTCTGGACTAAAATCGGGTTTTAGATTGCAGTTCTTATGCAGATCTGTGAGAACCGGAAGAGTTCTAGCCTTTCACAATCATTTAAAACGACCAAAATAGTGTTTTCCTACTTATGAGCTGTTGTACCGTGATCTGCTGGCATTTCAACATGAGTTCTGGACTTGTATCGAGTTCTAGATATTAGTTTTCATACGGTTCTGTAAAAGACGTAAGAGTTCTAGCCTTGCACATTAATTTGAAACGACAAAAATGGTATTTTACTACTTTTCGACCGGTTTAACGTGATCTGCTGGCATTTAAACGTGAGTTCTGGACTAAAATCGGGTTTTAGATTGCAGTTCTTATGCATATCTGTGAGAACCGGAAGAGTTCTAGCCTTTCACAATTTTTTAAAACGACCAAAATAGTGTTTTCCTACTTATGAGCTATTGTACCGTGATCTGCTGGCATTTCAACATGAGTTCTGGACTTGTATCGAGTTCTAGATATTAGTTTTCATACGGTTCTGTAAAAGACGAAAGAGTTCTAGCTTTGCACGTTAATTTGAAATGGCAAAAATGCTATTTTCCTACTTTTCGACCGGTGTAACGTGATCTGCTGGCATTTCAACATGAGTTCTGGTTTTGTATCGAGTTCTAGATATTAGTTTACATACAGTTCTGTAAAAAACAAAAGAGTTCTAGCCTTGCACATTAATTTGAAACGACAAAAATGGTATTTACTTACTTTTCGACCGGTGTAACGTGATCTGATGGCATTTAAACGTGAGTTCTGGTCTCGAGTCGAGTTTTAAATTAAAGTTCGGATACGGATTTGTGGGAAACGGAAGAGTTCTAGCCCTCCGCAATCATTTGAAATGATGAAATTGATAATATTTTATTTTTTTGGTCTTTCTGGCATGATCTGCTGGAACTCGAACGTGAGTTCTGGACTCGATTCAGATTCCAGGTCACACTTCCTATACGAATCTGTAAAAAACAAACGAGTTCCAGCCTCTCACAATTATTTGAAATGGCGAAAATGGTATTTTTTTACTTTTCTGCCGTTCTAACGTGATTTGCGGGCATTCACACACGAGCTCAGGACCCAAATCTCGTCCATGGTTGCAGTTCTCATACGAATCTGTGGAAAACCCAAGAGTTCTAGCTCTTAAGAATCGTTCGAAATAATAAAAATTATATTTTTCGACTTGTCAAACGTTCTGACATGATCCGCTGGCATTCGGACGTGAGAACAGAACTATTCCTGAAAAGTATCAGGAACTATAGAACTCATTCGCATGCGATAAGAACTCACGTTTATTTCTGATCTGCTATAAAATGATCTGCTGCGGGAAGTTGGCAGATCATTTTGTCAATTGTCTTTTTTAAGGTAAAAACGCCGGAACTATTTCTAAAAAGTATCAGGAACTATAGAACTCAGCTGCATGCGATAAGAACTCTTTTTGATCTGCTGGACAATGATCTGCTAATTTCACTAACATCTTAAAATTCGAGTTATTTTTATACATAACTAACTGACCCCGACAGACGTTGTTCTGTCTTGATCTTGAATATGAACTGTAATGAATAAATGACTTCACCTACTCCTACACCAACTCCTACAGCTACACATACTCCTACACTTACTATGGTATTAAAGTTCAAATTGACTTTTAAGTATTATTACATATCGTTTGTATAGGAGTATAGCAAAGTGTTGTTTTTTATTTAATTTTTCTCTCCGTAAGAACCATCCTCGTACTTCAAGGAATATTCTCAAAAAAGAATTAGCGAAATCGGTTCTAGGCCTCTAGTCAAGATGCATTCGATAATTTCGACGGCAAAGTTCGAAAACCAAAATGTATGGGATTTGACATAATATGTCATCGCTAAGTGACATGTCGCTTGCGATGCCTTATATCAAATCCCATACATTTTATTTTCGAATTAGCCGTTGAAATTATCAGAATGCATCTTGACTAGAGGCCCAGCTGTTCTCGAGATTTACGCTTAGCAACACATTCAGCGATTCATTTTTATATTATAGATTTAAGTGTTTTGCCTTTATTTCACTCTTATCTTGGCTATCTAGAATGAATGAATGAATAAATAAATGAATGAATTGAATAAAATAATGAATGAATGAATAAATAAATGAATGAATGAATATATATTTACTCTGTCCACAAAATATATATCCACAAAGGATCGTAAACTGCGTTTATAATAATACCATTCTTGCCGTTTTATATTGAGAGTTCATCGAAACTATATTATTGTAAGATTTAATTAGCAGAATCGACCTACTTGTGCCTGTGCCAGGAATCACCAGGCTCTCTCGTTACAAAAAATAACTACTATTCAGCGAAATATGCATTTTTATTACCGTGTTGCTTTGACATTTCTTAGCAAATTAAAGGGTAATAAATAATAATATACATTATAGGTACATACAAAAAATATAATTCTGTGTCTTCCATAATCAACTAATGAAGCCAATTGAATAACCCGGGTCTTTTTGCATTGGTAATTAGCATCAATTTAAATAAAATACTTTTAAAGTAATGTTGGCCTTATTGTACAGATACCAAGAAAAGGAAAATGTCGTTTTGTAAATCCATTATAAGTACGTATAACCAGCCACACCACGTGTTTCTGTTATTGTTGCTCAAATTGTGATGAGTTAAAGTCAGTAAGCACATGTTTGACGAAGAATTGTAGCCAAAGCAGAGAGCTGACGAACTGATAAAACTTCACATACATATGTCATTTACTTTTACTTCGAGTGTAAGAACGGCTTTTTTCGAGGGGAAAATCTTCATAAGCTCATCCGAACTCCTTTAGGGATAGGAGCTAGGGGTATGTGTAGATTTCCACCCGCTAAAACGCCTCGGTGGTCTACTTCAACCTTATTGGAGATCTCTGGGTTCTCATCTGTACTATACCAGTATGCAAGAACGGCTGCCACAGACTAACTTTTAGAACAGCCTAGGTGCTCACTCCATTTTAAGCATATTATATACCAGCAAATTTGAACGTAAGTTCTATAAAATATTGTTTGGGTTGGTATCGACTTCAAAATTAAGAAGCTTGAGTAGATAAATAGTTAAAATTTTAGCTGAATTTAAAAGGGGACTTATTTAGAAAATAAGTTTATTTCATACTTTTTTGTGTATTTTTACTTTGGAAGTCGGTTTAGATTTTTTATTTAAAAATAATTCATAGAGTAGGATTTTAGATACATTACAAGGGTCACTATTTTAATGCCCATTTTGCAGAATGTCTATGTCACTCCAACGTCTGTATATCAAAGACAACTTACACGATATATCAGTGATATTCTGCACGTTTGTATTGGGGCAGAGCGAAAAAAATGCCGCTTACTTTATTTCTAACACTTCAACTTCATGTGTGTTTATAGATTTTTGTGTAATATATGATTGTTTTTTATTAATCATTATCATGACCAAGATGTTTCCGCGTGTGCGGCGGGCGGCTAGCGCGGGCGGCGGGTGCGGCGGCGGGGGGCGGGCGGCGGCCCTGCGCTAACGGGCCGGCTCACGTGTCGCGGAGGCATCGACCCTCGCCTGCCGGCCTCCGCGCGACCACCACCGACTACTTATTGCGGTCGTGTGGAATCACCACCACTCAGCACTATTCTAATAGTTTTTATTTACATGTACTAGTTAAGTACACTAAGGCCGATGTATCTTGGCGAGTCTGAACTTCGCGCAGAAGGTTGCGCAATAAATGGTTTTAAGTGTTTTCGTATTTATTCTTATTTGTACTACTTTGTCACTGTATTAGGGAAATTTTATTCGTATACAAGGGTATGTAAAAAAATACAATAACAGTTTTCTTCACGAGTTGTACATGCGCAAAAGTTCGCAGAGCCTATGTTCAGGACTGGCCAAGATACATCGGCATAGTGTAAGCCAGGTTTGTTTTTAACCTGTGGGTCGCGACCCCCTGGGGTACTTCTGTAGGGGGATCGAGATAACTTTAGTAAAAAACAATAAAGATTAAAAAATATTGATTATTAAGTAAGTAAGAGAATTTTAACAAAAGGATATACTCATAAATCGATATCATCGATGTATGTAATTGTAAAATAATGTGTTTGACGTACTATATTATGTTCTTATATCCGAATCCTAATTACGGAGACGCATAAAAACGTCGTATGAATATTTGTAACACGGTAATATATACATACATGATAGAAAAGCGAAGGGTGGGGGGGTCGCTGAAAATATTTTTTTCATACAAGGGGGGTCGCATCTTGAAAAAGGTTGAAAAACACTGGTGTAAGCTAAGCTAAGTGTTCATCTGAAATGTTTTGACGGTGGAATCAGACCGTCTGTGCATAGTGAGGTCCATTCAGATTTCAGATAATTTATACGAAACGTTCAAAAGAAAAATATATAAATATTTTACGTTATTAATAATAAGTATGTATATTTTTATGGAACTAACTACACCGCAGTTACTTTTTGTAGCCGGGCGTAATTCGTAAAATGCAAGAAAACTGTGATGAAACCCGAAATAATTTAAATTTATTATGTTGTCGAGATGCACAAAGCTTCTCAACATAAATAACAGCAGTATGGATGAACCATTAACCTCCCTAGACTAGTAGTTTTTTTAAAGAAACAAAATATATAGTTAAGATATCAAGCTAGAAAATTAGTAGGTATTATAAGTTTATGGGGCCTAGCAGGACACTTGACAGCAGAGTTAACGTTATCGAAAGAAATTTGTCTTGATTTTTGACTTATTTTTATACAATCATCTCATTCGATATCGTTACGTTTACGCTGCTGTTAAATGTTCCTGATAGACCCCATGAACTTGTGTACCGAATAGCAATGCGGGTGTCCCAATGGCAGTATACTAAACACAGCATTACTTATCATGTATTTTAATTAGCTATAACACATTTTTAATCTATACTAATAATATAATATAATAAAGAGGAAAAGTTGTTTGTTTGTTTGCATTGAATAGGCTCCGAATCTACTGGACCGATTTTGATAAAATTTGGCACAGATGTAGAGTAGACCACGGGGAACGACATATGCTACTTATATCGCGGGAGAAATGTACGGTTTCTGCTGAATTAACCTTTGCGCGCACGAAGTCGCGGCCAACACTACTTACCTATAAACATGAATTGAAAACTAAGCTTTTACTGTTATTTTTGATCCTATTCACCCTTTATTAATAAAAATATTTACACCATGGATAAGCAAATCCAAATCGCTCTCTTTGTCTATCAAGTGACTGTTCCAAAGTATCTGACAGAGACAGCCATGTTGGATTAGCTAATCCGTG
>CAJQFG010000005.1:0-24396 GCA_905404095.1 Glaucopsyche alexis
AACGGAGAGCACGCCCGGCGTGCTCGCGGCATGGATATAAAGATTAGTGTGGACACGCTAGGCGTGTTAGTGGCACTGAATGTGTTAACTAAAGTTCATCATCATCAGCTCACTCACTGCTTGTCAAAAAGTGTTACTTAAAATTTTAATTTTGTTAATTATATTGCAAAGGTCCATCCACATATTACGTCACAGCGGAAGGGGGAGGGGGGCATATTAAACATGACACTTAAGTATAGGAATACTAAAAAAGCGTGACATAGGAGGGGGGAGAGGGAGGTCCAAAAGGCGAAATTTTGCGTGACGTAATATGTGGACGGCCCCAAATCGTAATATGTATTAATAATTTAATAATGAAAAAAATGTTTGGCTATTGGTATATTTTTAATTTTTTGGATGTTCAATGATATTAATATATTTTAATTTTGAAATTATTCCAACAGTGGGGGAGATGTGAAAGTGAGCTCCCCGACCTGCCACTCCCCGGGCGCCATCTTGCCGGATCTGCCGCAGTCCACGGAGGATCCCGATAAGGTATACATATGTGGTTTCACTTATTGCATTATGTTATCGCATGCTCTTATCAAAGTAGGTCAATTAGTTTCGGAAAACTTGGGTTTAAATTTACCATCATCGTCATCACAATGCTGGAGCTCGAGTTCACGATGTAAGGCGGGTTAGGCCTTAGTATATCATGCTAGCCAAAGTGGGCTAGCAGGGTACATGGACCTTCGAAGATAGTTTAAAGTTACGAAGAATTATAAGTAAAAAAGTCAGAAAGTTAAAATGTTTTATTCAAAGTTGGTATTTTAAATTTTTATACACTTTTTGAGTCGGTCTACATGATGCCTACCACCGGTTCGGGAACTAGCCCGGCGAAAAGAACCGGCGTAAGAAACTCGCGCGGGGCCAAATTTTTACCGAAAAGATGGAAAATTGTTTTTTTAGAATAAATAAGGTATATAACAATGTTATGACTAAAACTACATAACGAGAGTACAATAATACATATAGAAGCAGCCTTGCAGGTGGCCATCCTATTCCCAAGGTGTGCGATCGTCAATAAAATCATTAACCCTATAATAATAAGCCTTAGCACACAAACATTCTTTAACTACTTTTATTAATTTATTAATAGACAGACTTTGAACATTTTCTGGGATTATATTGTATAGGCGTTTATACCTTTCAAAGATTTACTAACTTTACTTAGTCTGATCACAGGTATATATAGTTTGTGTTTATCTCTAAGCCTTTATTAAACCCTAAGCTTCTAAAATATGTTGTGACGTTGCAGAACTACGGCTGTCGAAGGACGCGTCTGCGGCGGAGACCGCGGCGTGGCTGACCCGCCACCGCTTTACGCAGCACGTACCCACATTCAACAACTTCTCCGGAGCTGATCTGCTCAGGTGAGAATCACAAAATGATAACATACTAGCTGTTGCCCGTGGCTCCGCCCGCGTAAATATAGTTTTTTCGCGGTCGCGGATATGTGACTGATGCAAAAAATAGATAAAAACAATCCTTGATGCGGATTATATATCATGCTAAAATTTCAGCTCGATCGGTGCAGAGCTTTTTGAGTTTTGAAGCGTACACAAACCAACATAACATTTTTATACGATAACATATTATTATGATGACTTAAAGCAGCAGCTATAAAGGTTCTGTAAATAAGTTCATATAACGAGGTATTTTTATTTGTGTACTAGTATTATGATTTATAAGTGAAAAGGTTTTCAGTAATTTAAAAACATTATGCCTTATTATTTTGAATAAATTATTTTGCATGGTCAAATCGTATGTTTAATTTTTGTTTTAAAATGTTTACCTACTTCCTTTCTGACATCCGTATTGGATTTGTTGTTGTTTTTTTTTTCAATTTTAATGAGCCATTTTTGTACAGGTTGTCGCGTGACGATATAATACAGATTTGCGGTCTGGCTGACGGCATTCGTCTGTTCAACGCTCTACACGCCAAGTGAGTTCCTCTTTTAGTTTTTTCTGTCTTCTTAATAGATAATTATTACTTGAAGATTTATTATATTTGTATTCTGCATCGCCTTTTGCCGAATTTCAACCATTACATAATATTTAATATACAGATATTGATCCATTGAGGAGTTTGATTGTTAATAGCTCGTTAAATAGCCACTGAAACGTAGATGCTTTTCCACATATCTGCAGAGTAGCTGCCATATACTTGTTTTGGTATGCCTTAAATAGAAAATGAAGAATAATGTTTTTTATTTATTAGTCTCCTACTACGAGAAAGTCTCGTGAAATATTTATTTTTATATTTTAATTTTAGAAAATATGTAAAATGATGGTGATCTACAACCCCATAAACTTTAAATGATCAACTTCATACGAGTATAACTCTGTACATGTGAGTCAGCTAACCTATTAATATCACTACGTCATTTCAGGAAAAAGTTACAAGCTTTAAAAAAAGGTTTAAAAAGTGTATGCTAAGGCTTGCAGGTGTCTTAAGATATCAATAATAATAATAATCATGCCTTGAATCAGGCGATTTATTTGCTTGATTGCTTTCTAAACAGAATAATACACATGTTTTTTGTAATATAATAATAATTTGTATTATGTACCTTTGACAGACCTAATTAAATCTGTAACGCACTCCTCCATAAACGACTGCTCTCACCTCCGCCAAACATAGAGCTCTATGGCGGGGCATTACAAAAATGGCGACGCGTGCGACGGAGATGTGACCACGACCACTCTGCCAAGAGTGAACGACTAAGAAGAAGATTATGTACCTTTAATAATAAAACTGTTTGTACTCAGACGTATCGAGCCTCGCCTGACGCTGTACGTGTGCGGCGGCGGCGGCGGCGGCGCGGGCGTGTACAGCGCGCTGTACCTACACGCCTGCCGCGCGCACGAGCTGCTCACCAAGCTGCGGACGCTGCTTGGCGCCAAGGTAACGTACCTACGACTACTATGGTACAGCAGGCGGGATGCTATCCGGAAGCGATTATCGTCAGAATATCTATTAGTTAGGTTACGGTCTACTGTTAGGACTGTGGTATAATATAGGGGAGAGCCTATTAGGGAACACAAGTGAAACACCCGAGTGCTAGATGCCAACTGGTTTATTAATATAATTTCTATCTGATTCCTGCCACACACATATCTTACACACACAATTATTTCTCGCACGCGTCAGCATTCACACACTTGTATACAGACCCCACATTCTTTTGCTGGGGTTATAACATATAAAATGACTCAAATAGACCAGCAATGAGTGAGAAAATATATTTTTGTAGAGGTGCTTATGGTTCATATTCTGAAAACAGAAATATATCATTGTATGAGTGATATTTTTCCGTTTTCAGATAGATACATAGATTTGCTATTATAAGACATATTCTAGAATCCCTTTTATTTTGTTTTAGGATTGCGACACAGTCCTCGTGTCCGGTCCCAACGGAACCAAAGTCCGTCTGACGGACGAGCTGGTGCGCCACCTGCCCGACCATTCCACCTACCGCCTGGAGAAGCTGGAGGATGGCTCGCTGCTACTCAGCCAGAGCAACTGACACCCGTTGTGAACCCACACGGCCAGCGGGTGAAACCCACAAAAAACCCATACAGACCACGGGTGAAACTTCACGGAGATAACAATGACACGTCTAGGTTTGAAAAACAAATCTAGACGCTTAAAAATCTCAAAAATTAACCAATAAGATTGGCATGATAGAGATATCGCATAGTTAAAATTATATGTTTGATAGAAAGATTTATCTAAAAATGTGATATATAAACTTTTAAACTTGATTTTATAGAAAATATTGATAAATCAGTTCATCAATAAAGATTTTATTAGGATATTCGGAGTAAAAGAGTCGGTCGGCAAGTGGCGACGCGTCTACAAGACATCTGGGCATTGGAATTAATGAGACCCAGCCCGTTTTATATTATGAAGAAGAAAGTATAATTCACTTTTAAAAACCTAAACCTCTCGCTAGGTTATTTATTTAACGTTTATCATCAAATATTTATATCCTTCATCACTTTTGAGGATCATTGAAACATACTTTGTTGTTGGAGCAGTAATATAGTCTTTGACAAATAAGTAGCAACAATAATAATAACCTGTTGCTAATAGTTTAGTGTTGTGTTTTATGATAAGGATTTTGTTTACTAACATCGTCACCTCATTCGTCATATGTAATAACATTATTATTATTATTTGCATGAAATTGCTTTATCCAAATAATATATTATGCTATACTTGCCTATTACGAATAGGTTTGTTATGTTGTTTTACTTAGATTAAGTGCTTATTATAAGATTTTATTATTGTGAAATACAAATTATTATGTGTTAGAAATGATCTAGTTCTAGAAGAGTAGTATGCACATTTTTTTAAGATATTATCAATTATGTAGAATTAATTAACAATATGAATTAGATGTAGTACCGGGACCAAAAGTAATGCTGAAGTGGTTATAGTCTTGATGACTTTAGGAGCACACGATCGTCCATATTTGGAGACTATCAGTATCACAAGGTCATCGAGCCATTGCAGAGATATTATTGTCAATTGCTATAAGAAACCCCCAAGAGTACAACATTTTGTAAAAGCAAAATAATTGTAATGTTTATAAATGCATTATTTTTAGTAAAAGATAATATATTGTTATTAGTTATAATATATTGTATTTAGTGACTAAGAAAGCTTATGTATTTCAGAACTTTCGTAATGCTTAACTATAAAGTGACTATAAAGTCACAAATGTGTTCCAAGTAAAAACCTTGTCACATATTGACTTATCCGTGGTGTTTTTCCTTCAAGGACTCTTTTATTATGTGAATTGTGAAGTGAAACAACTATTCGCGGGTAAATGTTACTGATACCAAAGTGACAATATTATGCGCTTGTTTGTAGCAGCTAGTTACCTTTAGAAAATGTGTCATATATATGGTAAGTGTGATGCCATATAGTTTAATTATGAAGGATAAAATATAATTTTCAGCGTCACGTCATGATAGCTGAAAAGACAGTTTCAAATGCTTTCTATTTGTCCTGGTCAAAACTGACTTGGATCATAAAATAGAACACACTTGCCTTATATTTTATTCTTCGTTTGGTTGTTAAGCCCAAAATGAAAATTTATGCCTTAGTTAGCTACATAAAATACGAGTAGAATTAATGAAACATGTTATCTATTTTAAGACCAGTTAAGGTGCCTTACGCAGTGCCTATTTCAAGCGCTAGTTGCTAATCGGAGTATTAGAATAGTACATGATGCATATAATGCTATATTGCATAGTATTTTAGTTAATAAATGTGTTACATATTTCCAAGACTTTTATTTATGGACCTTAGTCAAAACTTTATCTCACAGCCGAAAAAGGGAGATTTTAAATTTTGGCACATATCAGATATGGAAAATTTAGAAATTACGAAGATGTTTGGATTACATGGTGTATGTGAATATGGGGTAGGGGGAGTTAATTTCTATTATACAAGGTGTAACAAAAATAAGTGATAATACTTTAGGGTGTGTTTGTGTTCCTTATCAGCGCTGAACGAGCAAAATTTTTTTGCGATTTGTATGGGAAAGCGCTCCAGTGTCGCGAGTTTCCCCATAGAAAAGTGAAAAAAAAAATTGCTCATTCAGCGCTGCTACTTTTACAGTGAATTCTCTATAAGGAACACGTACACACCCTAAAGTATTATCACTTATTTTTGTTACACTCTGTATAAGGTTTCGTAAAATCAAATACGGATATTTTCCCTTCAGCCACTTCAGTAATTAACTACGAAAAAGGAATTTTCTTCATTGTTCAGTAACCAGCTGTTATCAATAAACAAGGTATATGATCTATATATAACTCCCCAAGTCCCCACACCGATTTCGGTGACGGTGGCCGGTTTCATTGAAACCAAGACAGTTACGCAGGAGTAATTTTATAGTGCCCAAGTGTGAGCAGTACACAAGAGAGCACTTTCTGTTCATTACTCTCATAATCCAGTGGGACGGATAACCGACACGACTGACGAGAGATCAGGCGCAGGTCCGACTTTTTTACATGCCCATCCGACGCATAGATCTTGTCAATCAGGTGATCAGCCTGCATTGTCCTAACCAAACTTGGGAACACCATTTTTTGTTGTTCCAATGCGGGAATCGAACCCACGACCTCCGAGTCGTGAACCAAGCTCTAACCACTAGACCACGGAGGTTACCAGACCCGTTATGTATATGATCTTACTGCTCATAATTATAAAGACACTAGCTTTTCCCCGCGACTTCGTCCGCGTGGAATAGTTACTTTGGGATATCGCTAAAATTTACCCGCGACTTCATTTACGTAGAAGAAGCGCTTCCACCTCACGACTGCCCGCCCGCTCCGCGCGCCTTACTATAGCGCGCATGATTATTTTATTACTGCGATATCTTCTAAAATACTCATTGAAATCAAATGATGTAAACGGCAAATTTCTTCTAGATTAAATGCTTGTAATGAATAACGTATTTACTTGGATAAGGATTAATATAATCTTTATGAAAACACCTTCACAAATAATGCTTACTTTTAGAACAAATTTGGTAAGTATAAAAAGGTTATAGTGAGCCAACCTTAAAAGATAGACATATACTGTCGCGGACTTTTTTTTTGAACTTTTAAAGGGGAACAATTCTGCCATACATCATTTTAGCGAAACTTTAACCGTTTCCGCAGCGTACGTAGCGAAAGCTCTCAAAAGGAAAAAAAGACCCCCGATTTTGTAACATTCTTGATTGGTACTCCGCTCGTATTGAGTTTAGCATGATGCTATATAGCCTAAAGCCTTCCTCGATAAGTGGACTATCCAACACAAAAAGAATTTTTCAATTCGTACCAGTAGTTCCTGAGATTAGCGCGTTCAAACAAACAAACAAACAAACTCTTCAGCTTTATAATATTAGTATAGATTTTGGCAAAAAACTATAATAAATGCGAGGATGCGACGCGAATTCGCGGTTTTGTGTGGGAGCCCTATATTGCCACCACCATTTCCGACAGATCTATTATTGAAAAAACCTTTTGTTCTAGATACGAGCCATGTAAAAGTAGGCTTCCGATGCACGCAACGCGAGACCGTGAACCAAGATCGAAATAGGATCTCGGGTCCACTACTTAGAATTTATATGGAGCAATAGACAATCTCCGCGACCCACCGGTGGGCGTGGCTAGAGATCTTGATTCGCTGGTTTGCTCGACGCGGTCGCATAGATCGGAAGGCTGATATTACATGCTTTGAGTATCCAACCATTAACATGTTATGGAAAATTAAGGATTTTCAGATGTTATGAAGATTCTCTTGGTTTTTTGACGAATTCGAATTTGTTCCGACTCGAGTCACACGCTGTTCTTGTCATTGTGCTGAGCAGATACATTGGCTGTGTTCCGCTGAAAATAGCGCTAAAAAAACGTAAGCAAAATGGCGACCGCTGGCGTTAAATAAGCAAAATGGCGGACTACGTTGGCAGTATTGAAGTTAGCAAACGTGTCCTGGCCGATAATCTGTTTTTTTTTCTTTACCCCTAAGCAAGCGCTAACAAGCGCTTTTTCCGCGGAACACAGCCAATGACAGTCTGTGATATGGAGGGGCCCGGGATACTTTCTTTAAGATAGTCATTCAAAATTGAACTTTATTCATTACACGATGTGATTGATACTTAGGGCCAGGCCACCCGGCGCGGTACGGCTGCGGCGCGGCGCCTGAGCGGTATCGCAACGGTTTCTTACATATATAAATATGTATATGGTATGCCATACGGCGCGTCCGGCGCCACACCGGTGACCGGACAGCGGCGCGAGGCAGATGAGGCGGGGAGGGGTGCAAGCAGTGCAGTGCCGCGGCAGCGCCGCTCAGTTGTATGTACGGCATAGGGAGAAGTGTATAACGCGATTCAAATGAGAATAGGAACGTCAATGACCTCTATCTGTCAAATGTCACTTGAAAAGTACGGTTAGCAAAAAAACTTATTTGCTAATAATAATAGTGAAATAATTCTTTATATACTCGACACTAGCAGAATGGTGCAAAACCTTTGCAACCGCGATTGCCATAAATAAAAGAAGAGGAATAATAGTCTTACATCGAATTTAAATAACGTTAAATTATCTAAATATTTAATTATTATAATATACATTCATAATTCGTTTTTAAAATCATAAATTAACATTCTGTTTTTCATTGTTGGTGCAAGGTAACTTGCGAAAATTATGTTGTTTTTGTTATTGTCATTTTTTTCACTTACATTTTTTTCACTCAATTTTGTAAATAAATTACCTATATTAAAAGAAAAAAACTTTTTTTGCCCACTCTACCTAATTAGGTACCCAATTGGGTAAAATTGACAGCTATGACGTCACAATATGGCGCCGACTCAATCCTATTCTCATTTAAATCGCACTATACGCTCGTTAGAATCAACGTATAATTACGTTTATTGTAGACTGTCGTCAACAGGGCAAGCCATTAGCCAAGTCAACCCTGTTGCTTTGCCGCAGCGGCGCCGCGGTAAGAACATTGCGACGCCGCACTGCTCGTGTGGCTGCCAGTGCGGTGCGGTTCGGCGCCGCGCCGTGTGGCTTCACGCTTAGTTACTAAGGGTACTGAGGCTTTTTTAGCATTTCAGTATTCGTCTGTTGAGTCAATAAATACGTAATTAAAATACAACTAAAATTTATTAACCATTATAAAGGCACTGTATACATGGGGCGGATATAATACTGTTACTATACATTTGTTGGCAAAATGGAGATGTAGGTCTTATACATTGTAAAATAAGCAGTTGCAAGTATAGTACGGAATTGTTGTTAAAGCTGACACACAATTTATGATTATCGACAATATGTATTGTTTATTTATACATTGTTCATAGCATATTTTTCCAAGTACTTATACAGTATTTTGTTCGCACAATTTCAAGTACCAAAGTTTAAACGATAATAAAATGTATTGTACTAACAGTAGAACTAATAATGCAGAAAACATAGGAAACATGGTCTTTGTAATAGAACGTTAGAATAGTAACATTGCAATAAAATAAGATACATTTGTGATGAAAATAACAAAAATCTTATAAAACTATGATGTTAAACGATTTATACTTGCCCGTAACAGATTGCCCTCTATACTTTATTAACATTTTGAGGGTAAAATAAATAGAATCTAACCTAGAAGTGCGTCAAGCAAGTTGAAGTGAACATTTGATATGACGTCATTGGAAAACATTACAATAGCATGTGTAACGATATCGGAATGTGATATTTGAGGAGATTGGCGTGTCCTGCACAAAACAAATGTTTGGAATGGAATCTCTTAACCCGTTGAGTGTCAGCTGCACACACGGGTGTGCATAAACTTTTATGTCCTTGAGTGTCACGTGCACACCATGTGTGCATAAGCGTAGAGCTCTCATTGGGCGTCCATTTGACCGTCTATGGCAAGCCTTATTGACTTTATGCCTTGTTATTTTGTATCTGTGCATCCTTAATTTTGAAATTCATAAGCTATCCACGTGACCTCAGAAAAAAAATTAAAAAAAAATGAATGCGAAATAAAATTATTTGATTTTACGCGCCATTTTGAAATATTGTGTGAAACAGTGTGCGCGCGTCAGTGTTTAAAAATGTTTTCTCGCAATAAAAGGTGAGTAATACTTTATGATTCTTATATGTAATTATTGTTAATAAAACGAAGATTATAATTAAATTATTAGATAATACAATATTTTAACAGAAGTTATTGAAAAAAGTATGTATGTTTTAGCGCGCGTAAAATTGGTTATGTTAGATGCCGTAATTCCCATATAATTTGGTCTAAAAATCAATATAATGGTTGTAATTGCTATAATATGTTTAAATATAGATCATAACAATGTTATATAATCAGAAAATCTAAGTTTTATTGTATAAAAAGATTGTTGTAATGTCGAAAACTTCAAGCCCGCGTAATTACTTTACGAACATATCGGGCGGGTCATTCGAGGTCATATTCTGCATTCTTTCGCGCCTAGTTTCGCGCCATTTCTAGGAAAGTACCGAGTAACGGACAGCAAAAATATTTCGTTTTTATTTTACATTATTTATTAATCAAATATTATCAAACTAAGTAATATGGTGATTTTGCCGAGTTTATATAAATAATAATATATTTTAATGACTGCAGTTATTATAGCACGTTAATCTGGTCCCGTGTAAAGTTATCTAATAATATAATTAGCGTTACGGGTACCAGACTAAGGAAACTATATTGCATACTTTTTTAAACTAAACACATATTTTAAATTAATACATTTGTATATGGTATTTTGAATTTTTCTTACAATTTAGCTTAATTTGTTTTTTTTTTTCAAAAACACTTTTATTAGATTTCAGTCTCTTTTTAGTCTTAGTCTAATAAGAAATTATATTTTAATTAATATAATCAGTGAAACAATATTACTGTCGCAAGATTGTGTAAAAAAATTAGAAATATTGTTTTTTCATTAGTTGCCGTTATTTTTATTTTCACTTTTACGTATATTTTTGATAATTTTTAGATTAGCACGTTTGAGCACGACGTCGATGTCGGGGTCGGATCGGTCGCGATCCGTGACCCCAATTCGGCAGCACCAATCCCAGAGACCATCCGTGGCGAGGCGAGCCCTTATAATGGGCCTGGCTGTAGAGGGCAGGAGCCTATCTCCAGAACTTTCACCGCCGAAAACACAGTAAAGTTCTTTTTTTCTATAATACATAAAAAATCTCATATTCCGCTCTATGCTCATTGGCTTACATGTTGTTTTTCTTATAGAGCTCTCATCGTCAACAAAACTCCCGGAGGGTATTTTACAGTGACAGGAGACAGTTACAGTTATATGACTATTTATGTTTGTGTGTGTGTGTGTGTTTGTAAGGGCCCACGCCCTTAAAATGAAATTAGCCCTTCTTTTTACTAAAAGCAACTCAAGCAACTAAAGAAAAAATCCAGAAGTCTTTTTTCGTGATTACTTACGCAAGTCTCTTTTTGACAGCGCTGACGTGTTAGAACGCGTCGAGGCGATGGGCGTGTCCGACGAAGAAGCGGAGGAGTTGGCGCTGTCTGCACCGTGGCACATTCGGCGGTGGATGGACGGAGTTAATCAGGGTCGGGAATATCTTTCTCCAAAGCCACTTTCGCCTACTACTTCTGCAGAGGACCTTAGGATCGCTTCGGGTATTGTTAGTGTACCTAACAATGCTCAAAGCTATTTTGGGGTTGACACTGTAGACGCAGATGTTCGTCCATCCACGTCGGGGCTGATGGCCGAAACATTATGACCAGTGGCTAGGTACGAGGACCATGGCAGTGATTTTGACAGTGAGTTTGACGACGAGTTCGACAACCTCAATGCCAAAAACACAGCTTTGGAAGGCAGAGGGAGAGATATTCCTGACGACGAGGAATTAGAAGAACCTGGTCGAGAGGCCATTCACGCTGTGGAGAGGGCAATGGACAACGAAGCTGATCGTTTGCTTGGCATTTCGACTACTTTCGATTGGTCAGAAGGCTTTGAGTCGTTCAGGGGTGTTCCTGAAGGAGGGGGGTTTTTTACTACGTGTAAAAAATAGTTTGTTTTTTAATAAATTTAGAAATATTAAGTATTATTACCACTTGATAGAACTCAAAACAATTAGGATTGTATATTTTTTTTAAACATTTGTGTAAAAAACCTACATAATTAGTTTACTTAGATCAAATACAAAAATATTTACTATGGTATGTAAATGTATAAACATAAACGAGCAAACTTTGGAGAAATCAGAAATTGTATGCATATGATCATACATTTCGTAGCAACATTAGTAGTGGGACGTACTTGTACGACTTTTATATGAGGCGGTTTCACGAAACTCACAAAACAATCCGCAATATATTTGAAAATATTGTTTTTAGTGTACTATTCCTTGTAAATATGACATATTTTTCAAAGAACAATTCATTTATGTAATAAAAAATACCTTATTCGAATGTTTTTTTTTTACCTTCATAATATAATACAATACTAAAACATTTTATTTTGTTTTTATTTTACCATGAGCTGAGTATATATAAAATTTGTCCGAAATTATGTATTGTATTGCTCCATCCGAGTTTGCAATTACTTTTTTAAGATCACAATTTATGGGCAGTGTGGTTGGATAAGATTATAAGATACGACCACTTTTTTAGTAAATAATAATAATCTATGGATGCATCGCATCACGACGTGGACCACGCCAGTCTAGTCGCATGCTAAGTTCTCGAAGAACTTGGGCTACAGGCTGTGCTACTGGTACCCAAGTCCAACCAACGATTTTTCAATCTTTTTATACTATACCTACACATATTTAAGATTTTTAGTATACACTTTTATATTGCCACTGCCATGCCATTTTTCATATTCATTTCATATGCTACTTGCTCTAGCATTATATCAGCTTCAAATTATCATATTTCATTATCATGCAATATACGTAAGTATACAAAATTTCAGGTTAATTGAAAACCGGGAAGCAGGTCAATGGACAATAGTTATATTGGTATATGCGTGGCCATCTACGAAATACGTTTTAAATGACGTACTATTACTAAGGACTAACTTTTACTATGAACACAATCCTGCAGCTCATTTAGATCAAAATAAATAGATAAAAACATACTTTTATAATTCGATATTATATGTAAGAAAATACCTACTAAACGTTCACAGGCTAAAGGTGCACTGTGTATACACCATAATATACCACTGAATATAAACTTTTTTTATTTAGATACTTATCAATTTCTGTACATAAAATTTTGTATTTATATATTATTAAACTGCCTGCAACTACATTTGTATAAAACTAACGGAAACGGAATACCTTTTCTTAAACGGAACCCTAAAATAAAAGTAGCCTACACATTATATCCTATCTGCCATCGAGTCAACAAATCCCGTGAAAATCGGTCAGCCATTTCAGATATTAGCCGGAATAAACAGACAGTGTAAATAAGATGATGATGATTAATGTAAGTTACATAGTGGCATATGCTTGCAGTTCTTTGAACAATGTCAAAATTTCCAAACGCGCATCTTAAAAGACTGAGAAGTTCTGTTCAGTGCTTTTGGATCCAGGGTATACCTTGGTGCGAAATCTTATTTTTTGGTAGCATATGCTTGTGTTATTTCATGAAAAGTCTACATCATTATATGTGTCCATATAAATCTCGAGGAGTTCCCTCGATTTCTCATGGATCCCATCATCAGGTCACCATATTTTTGAAAACTGGACCTACTTGGGATTATACCCTTTACATCAAAAAAATAATTTTGAAAATCGGTCCACAGACAGCGTAATTATCGTTAGCAACATAACATAGGATAATATATTATACAAATTACAATAGTAACGAGTACTAATGTTAATGTAACGAATACATACGGATACACTTTTCGTTACTATACACCTCTCAATTAATACCTTGGTACCTGCCATTATCATCGCGTACGGCGTACGCGTTTCATAATACAGGTGACCTTCACGCGTTGTTTACAAAATATGTCGCCAACGGCGGAGTGTTTTTGTTATGGTTTTTCGAGTGGATGTTTATTTTAAATTTGAGAAGTCATTATTGTGTTTTGAACTGAATAATTTATGTGATCGTATGTTGATAGTGTACGGTTTATGTTTTAAATATTAGTTAAGTGTTAGTGAATGTCTGTGTAGTGTAATTAAGTGATGAAATAAAGATTCGTTGAAAAATTATTTGGAGCTGAAAATTATTTGGAGTCTACAATTAAAGGTATGTTTTTAGATAGGCTTTATAGTTGTTAATTTTACTGTACATTTATGTAATATTATCGTGATCTATGATTCACAAGATATAATTACAAAGTTTTGTTTATTTATGTCTGTAATATAATGTCCGACAGCAAAACTTTAAGCGGGCTGTCAACGCCATGACACTTCTGAAATTCAGTCGATTTTGAGCCTTGTCATTCAACAGGTTAACTTGATAAAGATTTTAAAATCGCTTAAATTGGTGAACCAAAATGAAGAATAAGTGAGTATCGGTTAGCATTGTTGCCAATCCCCTAGAAATGTCCTTCTTAACAAATATATTATGCTGAATAATATATAAAAATGACCGCTATAAAAATATATAAAAATATGGTGTACACCATAACCTATACCTAAATGTATATATTTACAAATACCCTAGACCGTAAAACGTAGGTCAGGTACATTTTATATAAATATTTTATTGTGTAATTAATCTCAAAATTTAAAAGCATACACACCACGCATACCTAAAGTATCGAGTCATGAGACCAATCGAAATATTAAAAAAAATGCATGTTTTATATAGACATTAAAATTGGATAAAATTATAAAAATCGGAATGATATAAATGCAAAACGTGTTAAATCATGATTAACTGGATAATTACTGGTGATATTTTATATATTTATGTAAATATGTACAAAACAGTTTATATGCATGCATGCGTGCGTGGAATAGAAGTGGCAAGAGCGTATATTGTTAGAATGCTAAGATGATTGTAAAATAAGAAGTTACGTAAAATGTATGCTGCAGGTAACTGTCATTGAGATAAATAAATGGAATTTCACATATGAGATACTTCTGTTGCTATCACTGTATTATATTTACTGGGATCTACTATACTTTTCATCTAACATGATTTATCTGCCTTCTAAAATAACAAAAAAAAATTGATCCAAATAATATTAGTCACATTTTAGACATGGAGTCTGATACCTTATAATATATCGGAGCTATTTTCGATTGTGCACTAAGTTTATTTACTTCTAGTTAAGGCATTTTATTATTGACACTATTATATTTAAATTAATAACAATTAGTTGCCTAATAAGCAGTCTGTATAAACAAAGAACTCGTTGAGTTCTTTAAAGCAATGTTATAGGCCTTAATTTACTTTTTGTAAAAAATTTAGGAATCACTTACATTCGAAATTCGAAAAGCGAGTCGATCTTAATTGTTCAATGTGATATGTAGTACGTTTATTTCTTATTGTCCTTAATATTTCTACCATTAAGGCAAACTTGCGCAGATCTGGGTTAAAATTAACCCTGAGTTAAAATAGCATGCCTTGTCTTTCATAAATACGAAGAACGAGAGAGATAACATGATAATTAATCCAGGGCTAGGTTTAACTGAGATCTATACAAGTGGGCCTCATTGGTACTTCATCGACAATCTGGTTTCGAAGAAATCCCTATTGGCAATCACGGTTCAATGTGTATATAATTAAATAAGGGATGTTATGGAGATCCGTAACCGTAACCATCGGATATCCTTCATAAAAAACCGTAAACGAATCCAATATAAGTTTCGGATAAATTCGAATAAAGGTGAAGTCTAAATTATGTATTTTAATTTTGAAATTCTTTAAAAATCGATTTTACCTATTTATGCGAAATAAGCGGATAATCCGAAATAAATACATATCCGCAACCGTATTCGTAAGTGAAATAATATTATTCTCATAGTATCTGTATCCAGATCCGAAATTACGTATCCATAACATCCCTATTAACATTGGTGATTTTGAGTCTGAAGTGCACAAATTTTATTTTATGTAAAAATGAATTATTGTCTGTGGTGATATGCGTTGTGTTGAATGAGGCAAAACATGCTGTGGACAAACTGTGATCTGGGGGCCTAGCAGGAACATCTGACAACGGCGTAAACGTAACGTTATCGAATAACATTTTGTATGGATGCTTGACAGATCCATACAATTTACACTCGACAACGTTACTTTAACGGCGGTGTCAAATGTTCCCGCTAGGGCCACTGTTCGTATGATTAACACGAATCGACGTGTCGTAAGATGAGGTGTGACGCGGTGTTAAGACCGTGGCTCGGGTGCCAGTCGACGTGGCGTTTTCTCTAGTCAGTTGATTCTAGTCGAGTCTAGTTGAGCTGCGCGGGGTCCACGGGCTCGACGTAGTTGGCGGGCAGCATGCCGGTGCGGCCGGTGCGCAGGACCTGCCCCGTCATCCAGCCGGAGTCGATGGACGTGACGTTGGAGATGTAGTCGCCCTCGCGGAACGACACCTCGTCGCTGTCGTTCGCCTCGTAGTCGTACATCGCGATGTAAACTCGCTGAAAAATAAAACGTATACATTGGCTGTTTTTGGCGGAAAAAAGCGCTCGTAAGCAAAACGACGATCGCTAAGCGATAAAAAGCAAAATGGCGGATTGTGACAGCCAAGTGAAGTTAGTAAACGTGTCCTGGCCGTCTGTATTTTTTTTTGCGATAACAAGCGTTTCCGAGCGCTATTTTCCGCCAGTCACAGCCATTTTACGTATGTAAGTTATTTGAAGTTAGATTACTACTTTGAAGTTAGTTTCGAGTCTTCACGGAAACTTGAGTGTCAGTTATCATCTTACTGCATGATCTCGCTTTTTGGCTGTCGGTGTGCGCACGCTTTGTAAAATCTCATATTTTTTGCAAGCGCGGCAAAAGATTTACGTAAGATATAGTTATCATTTTTATTAATATTTATTTTATTATTTACTTACTTTACTACCCTTTTTCGATTTACCTAAAATTTTAAATGTTTGAAAGAGGTTAGCTTTAATGAGGACTCTTACGTATTACTGTATGAAAACTATGAGTCTAAGTCCTAAGACGTGTTCTTCGAAATCAAACACCTCATAAACAATCGAATCCTTGTGTAATTGTTATTACCTGCATGTGGTTAGGCGCATGGTGACTGGGCGCATGGTTGGCCGCATGATTTGGCGCATGGTTTGGCGCGTGGTTAGCCGCATGGTTGGCTGCGTGGTTGGGCGCGTGGTTAACCGCTCTTGGTTGCTCGGTTGCCAGCGGGTCCATGTCGGTCACTCGGCCGATGTGCCTGCTGCTCTGTTGCTGCGCTTGGTGCGCGCCTGAAACACCAGGGATGTCTCATTTAGGTACTTGAAACAGTGTGAGATTTATGTAAAAAGATAATATTTTTTATTGCCAGTTATTGATACAAAATTTTTGGACTCCTAATTATGCTGACAATAGTAGATCAGAAAACAAAACTGGATAATTCTTTTTAAAAGGACTCTGCATGTACCATCCGGCGACCAGCCTCGCCCATACTATAAAAATTAAAAAATGAATAACCACACAAGGCGTAATGGCGTTCGCGTATGACGTGCTGACTGACCTCGTTTGTCGCTGGAGTATATGAGCGTGGCGGACGCTCGCTGCGTGTTCGGCGGCGCTCGGGGCCCATCACTGAGCGGATCGTAGTCCTGAATCCTGCCAATCTTCTGACCATAGCCCTGAGGAGGTGGCGGGTGATTCGCATTCGGATAATCCTCGTATTTCGGATACGGATAGTAGTCCTCCTGACGTGGCTCGTTGTATTGCCTCTGTGTCTGTTGTGTCTGGGCTGCCGGTATCTGGTAGTGGTTTTTCGGAGGCAGGTTCGGCGGCGGTAGCATCTCGGTGGCGTACGTCTCGATTTGGTGCTGATAGTTGTCGTTGGTGGCTACGTCTAGCGTGACAGACAAATGGGGTGAATGGGCGATCGTGTAGGAGTCTGACTGAGTAGCTTTTGAGCAAAAATATTTAAAAAAAATCTTAGGCTGGCCTATTATATTGACTATCAAATAGGAAAGTCCTATTTAACAGCATGTGAAATCGATGATTTAGATAATTATGTATAAGGTCTCCAAAAATCAATTACGGATACTTCAGGCACGTGATCTACTGCTTAAGTCGTTTTAACGTCTTTACGTTAGACAGAAAAATAATTATCATACTCATACTAAATAAATCATCTAATGTATGGACTCTCTGCAAAACGCAAACTCGCCCATATAAAGACAAAGTTTTTTTCCGAGTATGACAATTATTTTTCTTCTTACATAAGTCTGTCTTTACATAAGTAGCAGATCATATGCACGAAGTATCCGTAATTAATTTTACCAAACCTTATATATTATGGCCATATTCTAAGTAAATAATCTAATTTAAAAGTCAAAATTTGAAAATAAAACAGTCAGATTCCTACAGAATTTATTTTCGTTTGATGATCCCTCGACCTTCGCAATGTATGTGCGAATGAATGTATCGTGAACAGTTAACACAAATGGTCCACATGACTCAGTCCACATGTGAATATCGCTCTGTGTCTTATCTGGTAGCTTCTGCTAACTTTCAGTAAGTAAACAAGACTACCATACGGCTCATTATTTTTCAAATAGTTTCATGATGTATAATAGTTTAAAATACCTTACACCTGAGAGCCAGTTTAAAATTAATTTGCATAAAATCTCGTTTTGCGTTGGCACGCAATACTACAGCACACCAACCCAATCGAAATATAAAAAGAAACGTGGATTGAGCTTCAGACATTATTATAAGTAAGGCAATTGAAAAATTTGACTTTAGAGCTATTGCTCACTAGAACACTTGTTTAGAGCTGCATGGAAGGACATGTGTCCTAGAGAACTAGGGCCCTTAATTGTCAGTGACGTCACAACCTGCTACCGCCATACATTTGTCATTACAAAATGTATGGCGGTAGCAGATTGTGACGTCACGAATCGTTTTGCGAGAAAGGGATGGACAATATTGAGACCAGATAACTCACAGAGCTCGGTAAAATCACACAAAGCAACCGCTTACACCGACACACTCATATAAAACAACAATCACAATGCAACTCACCAACAATTTCGCCGTTCTCGTTGATCTGTCTCTGTTTCTCCATCTGCGCCTTCTTCTCCAGGTCGCCGTGGTATGCCACGTTGCTGATAATTTTCGTGTTCGCTTTGATTCTGAGTGTTTCTGGGTCGTCAGCAACCTGAAATACATATTAAATTTTTTAATGAGTATATTTGATGTTTTATGGATCTCATATTTGGAGATTTCGTGACCTTTTTAGGTTGCCGTACCCAGGGGTATAAATGAATTATGAAACCCTATTACTATTAGATTAATTTTTAGGGTTCCGTAGTAACTACAAGGATCCCTAGTAGCTTCGAACAGTCCGTCTGTCTGTACTCCCTTGATAACTTCGGCAATATACTGCTCCTCTCCTCATTATGTCCGTCCGTGCTCGTTTCATCTGTTTTCTATAGCGCATAATTATCATGTAATTTGTACTATCGAACAACTCGACCAGTCACAACATAAAAATCGCTTAACAACGCGCGCTCGCACACACACTCACGTGTTATTTACACGAGAGTTACACTCCTCTGTGTTGAAATATTACGAGGAGTCCTAGTGCAAAGGGAAACGTTTAGGAACTGGTCCAGCAGGAACCTGCCTTAGGAACCGTAGATAACTGCAGCTGCTACCGTGCTAATGTTAGGACTATACCTGTGTGAATTTCCCTTTGCTCTTCTCGAAGTCGGCGTGGTAATTGACGTTGCTCTGCAGCTTGGTGTTCTCGGCGATGCGTTTCAGCTCGGGCGTCTCCGCCATCGTCGTGTGCTTCGCTTTCGGCACGTGCCTGGAATACACCGACATAGTTTAATTAATATAACTACATGGAAGACGGAGTTATAGTACTTAGTACGGCAAAATATAACAGGCGACAGATATCAAAAAATTATGGCAGCATATCTATAGCAGTGTTTTTCAATCTTTTTCATGACACGACCCCTTTAGTAGGTAGGAAGAATTATTTCGCGATACCCGCAATGAAAAAAAAAGGGGGCGGGTGGTGCTTTAGTGATTTTCAAAAATTAGTAGTTTTCCCCACCTTTTGCACCTCCCGTATAGAAACTTCGCGACCCCTCTAAAGAGTTTTGAAAAACACTGATCTATAGGATCGAATGAAGTCTCAAACAGACCTTGCCCTTATAGTTTACTAGCGACCCGCCCCGGCTTCGCACGGGTACAATACTGATACTAATACTACAGATAACAGAATGTCTTTAAACCTCTAACACAGTGTTTTTCAACCTTTTTCATGATGCGCCCCCTTTGTATGAAAAAAATATTTCGCGACCCCCCGAGCCTTCGCTTTTTTATCATGTATGTATGTGTATGTTACAGTACAGCAGTGTTACAAGTTTTCATTCCATACGACGTTTTTATGCGTCTTCATAATTATTATTCGGATATAAGTACATAATATAGTACGTCAAACACATTATTTTACAATTACATACATCGATGATATCGATGATCGATTTATGAGTATATCCTTTTGTTAATTACAAATTATTATTGATCAATATAAACTTAAATAAAATATGGACAATAGCTTCTGTTATATAACCCAAAGACAAAAACGAAGATGTAACTCCTTACAAAACATTTGTAGCGAAATAAATGACGACGAAATATCTACAAGCATTATGGATCTTAGTGGAATAGGCGCGCCTAACACTACAATGAAGGACTGTTCATATGCTGATGATTTCAAACGACAAATATTAGACTTAGAAATACAATTACAATCAGCACACACAGAAATAGAGAACAAAATATTAGAAAATAATGATTTAAAACAACAATTAGACAAAGCCACTAAACAACTAACAGTGTACAAAGCCTTGATAAAAGAAAATCAACTTACACTAGAAAAATCCATAAATACTATGTCTCCCATTTCTACAAGATTTGGAACCCCGTTAACCACAAATATGGGAAGTAAACATAAAAATAAAATTACAACACCACGATGCCTTCTCAAGTACAACAACGATAATTTTTTTGTAAAAAAGAATATATTTCCTGAAATTCAAACAATTTGCATAGAAGATAAAGCAGACATAAATAGCAAACGGATATACCCCACCATGAAGAAAGAAAAACAAAGCGTTCCTGCAATTTCAAGTACACAATTTCGGGTGACAAAAAATAATAAATTTAAACATAAAATACTCATATACGGAGATCAACAACTGACAGGCCTGAGTAGCATAATTAGAATAAACAGATCTCAGAAATGGAATGATATTTATGAAGTAACAGGATTTATAAAACCACATGCACTAGTATCACAGACCCTCGCAATAAATGAACATATAGTAAACAGCTTAACAAAATCAGACTATGTAGTCATAGGAGTTGGAGCTAATGAAACTAACTACTACTCATTAAAATATAATCTTAATTTAACGCTTAAAAAACTCAGTAATACAAATGTGATCTTACTCCCTGTCATGCAAAACAAATATCTTAATGTAATACAACTCAATAATAAAATTAAATTAGCCGTAAGCAAATATTCTGGAGTTAAGATACTTAGTTTTAATATAAATAATTACAATTCCTCAAAATCAGTTCTTCAAGAAATTAGTAAAGTAATTAATCTCGAAATAGACACGATGGATTATGAGAAAACTTATATATGCGGTAAAAAACAAACCATATAAATTACTGAATACTAAAACTATCAAACATAATGTTAAAGGTACAATACCATATTATTTTAAAACAAAAGACAAAAATAATTCACATAACATAGGAAATAATATTGAGAGTAACAGAAACAAAATAACTTATTATTTTAAAAGGACATCTAAAAAAGGAAATAATTCTAAATACAGCATACCAATTAATATAACAAACACTGAAAACATAAATATTAATAAAAATAAAATCACATACTATTTCAAAGATATTATTGACGGAAATACATCAAGAAAAAATAATACTTTATTAAATAAGAATACTTTTTTATAACTAATAATAAATGTCATAACGTAACCTTGTTTCATCAGAACATAGCGGGAATTTTAAATAAAATGGACATTTTTCAAGTAGTTCTAGATACTGTACTAAGGCCAAATCTTGGTGATGTGCAAATAATATGTCTAACAGAAACGTTCATGAAAAAAGGCTGCGAAGGTAACCTAAAAATATTTAACTACAAACTAGCTGCTTACTTTTCACGTGGTGCGCAAAAACGAGGTGGATCTTGTATTTTACTAAAAAAAGGTTTAAAATATAATGTACTCGATATAACTAAAAAATTGGCTAAAGAACGTGAATTCGAATGTTGCGGTATTGAATTACTTGATTACAACCTTATAATCACTTGTATTTATAGAACGCCAAACTCAAACGTTAAGGTTTTTATTAACTCTCTAGAAAGATTACTAACACATTTAAATAATAAAAATAACAAAAAAATTATTATCTGCGGTGATTGGAATATTAATGTACTAAAGGAATCAAATGATACAAAAGATTTAAAAAATACTCTTCTCAACCATAATATGGAAATAAATATAAACTTACCTACTCGAGGCCTATCTGCTATAGACCAAATAGCTAGTAACATTACCAGGTACAAAACGGATTTACATCATCTAGCTCTCTCTGATCATGAGACGGGCCAATCAATAGCGTTTACAGTTGATGACAATATAAACACACAAGTAAATAAGATTAACTTCTACTTCATAAAAAAACGGGACTTCAGCAAGGAAAATATTCGCACATTTTTAAAATGTCTACATTCCTTAACTTTTACAGAAGTTTATAATCATACGAAATGTGAAGAGGCATTTAGATCATTTTACGAATTATACGACTTGTTTTACAAATTATGTTTTCCGGAAATAAATGTAAAAATTACTAATAGTTCAGCACAAAAGCGCTGGCTAACAAAAGGTATAAAAAAATCGTGTGTTGTAAAAAGAAACCTCTATCTTAAATATACCCACGAAGCCCTTCATAAAAATCACATGAGGAAAAAATACCTAAACTACACTAAAATTTTAAAACAATGTATAAATACAGCACAAAAGAAATATAATAGTCAGTACATAAATAGATCAAAAAATAAATGCAAGGCAACATGGGCAATAATTAATAGAAATTTTGACAGTAAAGTTAATAAAAGAAACATTGAATTAATAAAACATAAAAATACGCTATATACAAAAACTTTGGACATTGTGGAATTATTTAATAACTATTACATTGACATTAAAAATCGAATAAAAGAAAATAATGATAATTTAAATAATGTAAACTATAAACATCCTAAATATAATAATGACGTTCCTAAAAATTACCAACTTAACACAATATATCTATCTCCACTAGTACCTAATGACATTTACAAAATAATAAATTCCCTAAATAATACTCAAGCAAGCGGATATGATGACATTAATACAAAAAGTTTAAAACTGTCTGCAAGATATATAAGTGCACCAATATCTCACATTATAAACCTGTCCTTTGAACAAGGATATTTCCCAAGTCAAATGAAACAGTCAATTGTAAAACCGATTTATAAAAAAGGAGATATAACAGACATGTCAAACTATCGACCCATTACGCTGATACCTGTGATTTCTAAAATCTTTGAGAGGGCTATGCATATTAAATTAGCATCGTATTTAAATCATAATAATATATTAAGTAAACAACAATTCGGTTTTACCAAAGGTAGTTCAACAGCCCTGGCGTGCTTTTCCCTTGTGAAGCAAGTAACAGAAGCACTTAACAAAAATGAAAATATAGCGGCCGTCTTCTTAGATATGAGCAAAGCCTTTGATCTTGTCAACCATGATCTACTCTTAAAAAAATTACAGGATTACGGAATTAGGGGCAACGCGTTTAACTAGTTTCAGTCATATCTGGAAAATAGGTCACAATGTACAGAAGTCACGAATGTCGTCAAACATTACGCAATCAGACATCGATCTAGTTATAAAATTATTAAAAATGGCGTCCCTCAAGGCAGTATTCCAGGTCCAACACTTTTCCTTCTGTACATAAATGATTTGCCAGATGCCACTAAACACGACTGCTATATGTTTGCTGACGATACAACCTTGTTAATTAAATCTAATAAAAATAAAATTGACGCTGAAATACAATTTGAAGTTGACAATATTACAAAATGGCTTAATCTAAATTATTTACATATAAATATTAATAAAACTAATATAATTAAATTTGACAATTTGACTAATACTGATGACATAAACTTAATTAACGATAAAAACACAATTAAAAGCGTGACCTCAGCATCGTTCTTGGGTATTATACTGGACAAAAAGTTAAAATGGAAAGATCATATCACAAAAGTATGTAGTAAATTAAACAGTTACGTCCTTTGCCCTAAGGAGAATAAGAAATACTGTATCACAAGATGCAGCTCTTACAGCATACCACGGATATGTATCGTCTATCCTTAGATACGGACTTGTTCTATGGGGGAACTCACCAGATATAAACAATGCTTTTCTCACACAAAAAAAAATGTATACGGGCGTTAGCAAATGCGGAATACCTAGCTCCCTGTAAGCCGCTATTTAAGAAATTTCACATCCTTCCATTAGCGTGTCAATATATATTTGAGACATGTATATTTGTGAAAAAACATAGCCATCTGTTTGAGA